>VCHN02000814.1:0-29398 GCA_007115665.2 Sequoiadendron giganteum | reverse complement strand
CCCTGAACCTAATCCTTCAACCTATACCCTAAACCCTCTACCCTCAACCAAGTAAACCCTCAACCCTAAACCCTTAACCCCAAACCCTTTAACCCTAAACGCTTAAACCTTAAACCTTGTACCCTATACCCTCAACCAAATACCCTCTACCATCAAACCTATTCCATCAACCCTCAAACCTTAAACCCAAATACCCTAGAAACCATCAACCCTATAGGTCCTCCACCCTAATCCCTCAACCCTATACCCTCAACCCCTATCACTTTCTCTCTATCTATATATCTCACCTCTCCCTCCCTCCCACTCTCTCTAATTGTCTCTATCTATCATCTCCCTCTTTCTACTTACCTCTCGTTCAATCAATCCCTACCACCCTCTCTCACTCCCTCTATCCATCTCTCTTTATGTCCCTCCCACTCCATCCCACTCTCTCCCACTACCTCGCTCTCCCTCTCTCTCATATCTCTTCCTCCCACCCCCCCTCTCTCTAAGGTCTCTCCCTCTGGCAACCTAACTAGGTAACTCTCTCTTTGTCTCTCTCCCCTCTCTCTATTTATCCCTCCAACCCTACCTAGATAAGTCCCTCTCACTCCACCCCCTCTTTCTCTACCTCTATCAGGTCACTCCCTCTCACACCCTCTCCCTCTCTCAGGTCTCTCACTCACACTCCCTCTCTCTCCCAATCCCTCTCTCTCACACTCCATCTCTCTCACAGTCCCTCTCTCTCACAGTCCCTCTCACTACCTATCTCTCAATTCTCTCCCTCTCACCCCCCTCACACTCTCAAGTCTCTCCCTTTCACACCCTACCTACATAACTCTCTCTTTCTCTCTGTCTCTGTCTCTCTCCCCCTTGTCTCTCTCCCTCTCCCTCAATTCTCTCTCTCCGACCCCCCCTCTCTCTCTCCCTCCCTCTATCCCTCCCACCCTACCTAGCTAAGTCCCCCTCAATCCAACCCCTTCTCTCCCACTCCCTCTCTCTTAAACTCTCACTTCGACCCCCTCTCCATCTCTCTAGACTCTCTAAATTCTCCCTTCATCTAAAGACATACATATAAGCATAATACATATGTACATATAATCTTACATCCATACAAGCATACATACATACATGTACATAAAAATATATCAGCATACATTAATATATTAGCATTTAACATAAAGTAAGACATAACACGAGCGTGTTATAATGCGCTCGCATTATGTGCTAGTAGCAGAAGCAAAAACCATGTCAAAAGTGAGATATAACGGGCTCGCGTTATATCTTGCTTGTGGAATTACCGAACTTTAAGCTTGGTATTTGCCTTGGAATACCAACCAAAGGCTTGGAGGGAATTCCCAACGACCAGAGACGTGTTTTTAAAAATTCTACCATATTTATCATAATCGAGTTCGTGCTCATCGTCAGGATTGCACGTGGTTCAATATCAAAAAAATCGAGCACATGGGTAATGTTGGGTTATCTCTGAGGTATCCAACGATGTAATTTTTTCACTTTCTGAAAATGTTAAGTCTTTCATCCATAATTTATTTTATCTGTATGTCTTTTTCTTGCCAAAATGCAGTGTTTGGTATTTTTTTCGTTATAAATTAACCGTTCATCAATTTTTCAAATAAATTACATTTTTAGAAACTAGACTCCATTCTACAAAATTAAAAAATTAAAAATTAAAACAAATCAATTAGTTTCCAAAATTTGCAGTGGTAGCACGGCCAAAATTCTATTTTCAGGATATGTCCATTTCGTAAATTAGTAAAAAATCAAATATTCATTAAAAAATTATCAAAAAAATCGTGCATCAACTACATACTGTTAGCTAACTTCTGACCATTGTGATTTTAAAAATACTTAAAAAAAGTTCACCGTACAAGGGTCATACAAGAGTTGCTATGTTATGTTTTTTCTGACAAAAACAACACCAATTTGTGTACGTCCCTTGTTTGAACCCCTTAATCTCAATCATTTTCAAAATAAATTAGTAGTTTAGAAAGTAGACTCGGAGCACTTGAATCCTTCTTTTTGTTCCATCTCAAAATTTTGAGTCTAAGTATCCTCAATTTCACGTCCAAGGTCAGTATTTCCTGATTTCAAAAAAAAGTTGTCCACTTAAGTCCCCTTTTTGGGAACCATCTTGGTGCACTTACCCGGCCTGTTTTTTCCATGATGATCCTGCACATTCCCATCCAAAAAGTTGAAAAATACAATAAAATAAAATAGTAAAGATGAAAGTCACCAGTTCTAGGAAAACTATAACCATTAACATCTCCTAATATAAACTTTACCCTAATTAAACCCTAACCATAACGACAACTAAACAATAAAAAATTACCCTAATTAAATCCTAACTCTTGTTTAAACCTAACCAAAATTTAACCCTAACTTTGACCCTAATTAAACATTGACCATAATTGAATTCTAACCCTAACCCAATTTAAACCATAACCCTAATTGAACCATATACATAACCCTAATCTTAATTAAACCTTGATTGAATCCTAGCCCTAATTACTCTACTACTAACTATTAACCCTAAATAAGTAATAGCCTTAATTTAACCTTCACTCTAATCCTACTAGTAACCCTAATCTAACCTTCATGATAATCCTTTAATAGTAACCCTAAAAAAAATTAGCAAACCTTATTTTGTTTATCTTTAATAATTTATTTTATTTTATTGTATTTTCAAAATTATTCGTAAGTTAAGTTTTTTATATTAAGTGTACGTTAAAGGAATGATATATTCCCCAAGCTGCTCCTATCATATCAATTCATATGTTAGTTTTTATGGTTGCAGTATGTTTATAAAATATTTAATAGTTGTATTTATTTATGTTTAAACTATTTTTTCGTAAGATTATATTATAAATATTATAAAATCATATTGAAAATATATGTATAATGAAAAAATAAAATTGGAAGTATTTTTAAAAATATTTGTAAGTTATGTATCATGTAGAAATTTAATATTCACAAATGTGCCAAAGCCAGAAAGACAAGTATTTTTTGCAAATAACATAATCATAAGCCAAAAAATGTTAGATAAACAATGATGAAATCGGTAAAAACAAGTAGTAATCATTATTCAATCAACCAAGAAATCCTTTAGGGGTCCACAAAAAAATTGAATAAAAAGATTTAGGAGTACCATTAATTGCATTTTGAAAGGAGAATGATGTTCGTCATTACCTCACATCGACAACAACAAGCCATCAAGGGTTTACATATTGTAACAACAGAAAAGGTATCCCTCTACATCTTCACACTTAATTTGGGAATTGCTAGCATTAAAATGGACTTAATGTTGCCTTGATCTAGTGTTGTAATGTGCTTTCCACATTCACATTGGATTTAGGACCCTTTGAAGCTAACTAGACCTAATTTTTCCATACTTTAATGTTGTAAAGTATACTTATTTACACTTCCACATTGAGTTTTGGGCCCTATTGCATTTATGACCATCATATCGTCATTAATAGGCCCCTAAGACCCTATACTATGCATCTTGAGGCATAAATATTGACATAGACATCAAATATACTTAATTTCCCAACTCCTCTAGATTTTCTCTGTCTATAAAGGCCTGTTGGGACCCATAAACCACCTTGGGAATATGAGTCCCATACAAATGGGACCTATACACCACAAGTGTTGTATGAATCCCATTTCACCCCTTTTTAGGGTTTTGAGTAGGAAATCAAAGTTTTAAGTTCAAATTTCATGAATGTTGGTTTCTGGGATCTAATAAATGGGAAATTGGATGGATTGACTATATAAACAAGGTCCCAAATAATTATTTACCTAATCCTTCATGATATAATCCTAATCTATCAATATTTAAGCATTCAAAGACTTCACAAGAGTGTCAAGAGAGTCTACAAGAGCATTTCTAAGTCATTAAAGGGAAGATTTCTTAATCAATTGTTGCAAAAATTTAAGATCCATCATCATGTAAAGGTTATCAAGCATAAAGCATGTTGTTGAGCTAGTTATGTGATGTTGCATTCAAGATCCAATATTAAGCATTGTTCTACAGTTATTTCAAGATCGAGATCTACATCCTTCATGGCCACTTCATGTTAGATTTCATATTTACAAGACATAATTAAAGGTATCATTATTCATGTTTCATGTTCCATGTTGCATGTTACATATCCTTATTTCATTGTCTCGTCATTTGGTTTAATTACGTAAACTAGGTTTGACCAAGGCAAACACCTATTCCCTAACAATCAACAAGTTTTTATCTCTACATGTGTGATTGTAGATCTAGGTGATTTGAGGCTTTAAGATCCCTTGACTATTAGGTTGTAAGGTTGGAGAATGTCATCAATTCATTACAAGGTTGCTATCTTCACAAAAATTCACCTACAGGTTGTAAATCATGGTTTCAAATCTAGAAACGAAGTGCGGAAGAAAGAGAAAAACTAGGACAAAACAATCAAACCTTAACTATGTAAAAAAGTAGAGTGGTCTTGGTTATTGTCCCTTGAAATAAACCAAAAATCCTTCAATTAATATCAACACTATTACAAAAGACTAGACTCTAAGCCAACTTTAACATTAGTGCATCTTGAACTGCCTTTGAATAAAATAAAATAAACAAAAAAATCCTCGCTTAACATCAATTTCATCACATAAAATGCTAATGATTTGAATTTGATAGATTTTACACCCTCTTGTAGAGGAGAGTACAAAATATCACTATCTAAAGAGTCTTGTGTAGGTATGACATATTGTACTAAGCAAGAGATATATTTTTCGCAAGATAAAGGAATAACTTCTACTTTTGATCAAGAGAGTATCTTGTCGAGACTCCTCCAAGATCATTTGATATCCCTCCCTCCAAGAATAGGAAAGAAATTATACTACAAGAGTTCATTTTGTGCATATTATAGAGTTCATGGTCATTCTACTAATGAATGTAAGGCTTTGTGTAACAAAATTCAACATTTTAAGGGTTGTGGTGCTCTTCCTTGTGTTGCAGCACAATGTTCCTCTCATTTATATTGAGTTTCACTCTATCACGTTTGTCATCAATCATTCTGGTCATCCTTGTCCTGCACTAAGTGGGGGCAAGGAGTTAAGTAGCCTTGTCCTTGTATGCCACTTGTTGTTTCTTTTGGCTAGTTGACCACATTTCATGTACATATAAGAGCAAGCTTGGGATGTGGATGTCATGCCTTAAGTTGGCTTGCATGTGACATATTGAGTTATATATTTCAGGGCAACCCCTTCCCTTTCCATTACGTAGATTCATTCAAAAACATATGACTTGGCATAGGGATTTTCAAATAATCTCTCATGTCTTCTTCTACTTTAAATAAATTTCTCATGAAAATGGTGTTAAAGAAACCACTTTAAAGTGGGGGCATACATGAAAAACTTATGTTTCACTGTATGGTTTTATCTATTCTTGTTATACATCCTTTTCTTGGTGGTGTTATTGGGCTTGACATCCTCTAAGAGTATGATATTTCTTTGACTTTTCCTCTCTTGGAGACATTACACACATTATTCCCTAAGAAGAGACCTTACATTAAATAAGAAAAATACCTTTGAATGTACCTTACACTAATTTTCATTTACAATATATGTTATAAAGCCACCTTGCATAATACACTTTTCTTGCCTGTGGTGCCATCTTGTTTGTTTGGTGTCAAGAATACAAATCTTTGCATGCCTTATGAAGCTTGAAGTTCCTTATTATGTGGCACCTTTTCAAAGTTATCAGGAGGTATAGATTTGGTTTGGTTAGCGTATGATGAGAAGCCTAAGCATGGGCATGACTTTCTCATTTTATGGTGAGAAGTTGATATAGAGGCATGAATTTCTCACTAAGCCACCCTTTTTGGATACTCACCCAACATATAGCTTGAAGTTTTTTTGCCTCAAAGTGAGCGTACATTTTCAGAAAAATAGATTAGATCTGATCCATATTGTCTTGGACAAATGGTTGAGGCTTGATCCACCTCTTCCTATTTTGTTTTCCTTTCTTCTTTATGTCTTTGACATTGCATGTTTGTGTATCTAGTTTTGTTGCATTTCATACACCCTATGCATGTCCTTTTGTGCTTATGTTAGTTTGATGTAGGATCTTGGATCCTAGGGGCTTGACCACCCCCTTGATCTTTATCATCCTAGACTATCTACATTAGTACATGTGGAACCCTCTTGAATGTCTATTTTAGGGTGAGTTTGAAGCAAGTTCCTCCTCTCATTAAAGTGTGGGCTAGATGTAACAATGGAAAAAGTATCCCTCTACATATTCACACTTAATTTGGGAATGTTTAACATTAAAATGAACCTAATGTTTCCTTGATATAGTGTTGTAATGTGTTTTCCACATTCACATTGGATTTAGGGCCATTTTAAGCTATTTATAGACCTAATTTTTCCTTAATTTAATGTTGTAAAGTATATTTATTTACACTTTCACATTGATTTTAGGGCCCTTTTACATTTATGACCTTCATATCATCATTAATAGGCCCTTAAGACCCTATATTATGCATCTTGAGACATAAATCCCGACATAGACATCAAATATACTTAATTTTCCAACTCCTTGAGATTTTCTCTATCTAAAAAGGTCTAGTGGGACCCATACACCACCTTGGGCATATGAGTCCCATCCAGATGGGACCTATACAACACAGGTGGCATATGAATCCCATTTGGCCACTTTTTAGGGTTTTGAGTAGGAAATTAGGGTTTGAAGTTGAAATTTCATGAATGTCGACTTCTAAGATCTAATAAATGGGAAATTTGATGGATTGCCTATATGAAAAAGGTATCAAATAATTATTTACCTAACCCTTAATGGTATCATCCTAAGCTATCAAGAGTTAAGAATTTCAAGACTTCACAAGAGTGTCAAGAGAGTTTACAAGAGCATTTCTAAGGCATTCAAGGGAAAATTTCTTCATCAATTGTTGCAATTATTCAAGATTTGTCATCATGTAAAGGTTATCGAGAATCAAGCATGTTGTTGAGCTATTGTTGTGATGTTGCATTGAAGATCCAAGATTAAGCATTGTCCTACACTTATTTAAAGATCAAGATCTACATCCTTCATGACCACTTCATATTAGATTGCAGATTTATAAGACATCATTCAAGGTATCATTATTCATGTTTCATGTTCTATGTTGCATGTTACAAATCCTTATTTCATTATCTCATCATTTGGTTTAATTATCTAAATGGGGTTTGACCAAGGAAAACCCCTATTCCCTAACAATCAACAAGTTTATCTCTCTCTAAATGTGTGATTGCATATCTAGGTTCTTTGAGGCTTGAAGATCCCTTGAAGATTAGGTTGCAAGGTTGGAGAAATTCATCAAGTCATTACAAGGTTTTTATCTTCACAAAAATACACCTATCTAGGTTATAAATCGGAGTTTCAGATTTGGAAATGAAGTGTGGAAGAAAGAGAAAAACTAGGAGAGAAAAATCAGACCTTAACCCTCCAAAAAATTCGAGTGGGACTGATATGCCACTTGTGGCTTATGAGTCCTAGTACATGGCCTTTTCTATATTTCAATTGTTTCGGATCATACACTATCATATTCCAGTATTGGTATAAAAACCCTAGTTTGGGACTAAATCACCTAGACTAGTGTATGAGTCCCAATAGGTAGTAATTTCAACATATTCATCATTTCAAGTCTTCAATCAAGCTCTTATAGGTTTCCAGGTGCACACCTCTGATCTCTCAGCTTTATATTCTGATTTACATGCATTTCTAGTTCATTTAGTGAAGTTTTACATTGCATTAGGTTTTAACATTAGATCTTGCATGTCATTAGTCTTTCCAAGCCCTAGCTTGGTGGTGAACCCCTCTTTAGTCATTAATCATATCCTAGAACACCACTATTGTAGATCTCTAGAGTTTCCTTGAGTGTAATGACTGCGAAATAGGAGGGTCTCATCCCCCTTGTGTGTTACATCTTCCAAAAATATGGAGCCCTATTTCCTACATTACACATATATATACATAGATATAGATGCATGCATAAGTATATGCATAGATATTTGTATACATGTATCTATGTAATTATACGTATATATACATATACATATATATGTATGTATATGTATGTATACATATAATTACATAGATATACATATACATATATCTATACATATACATATATATATATATAATATATATGTATAGATATACATATTTGTGTGAACATATAAGAGTACAATGAAAATGTAAGCTGTGAAGTAAAGAATACATGATACAAGGTATGGAGATTTCAACACGGGTAAAACATTTAACAATAATTAGTAACACATTTTATAGTAAACGAATGTACTATTTTGTGACAGACAAAGGATACACACACATATATATCAATTTGTTGAATGAACAAGAGATACAAAATATAAAGGAGGCTTTTATGAAATAAATGAAAAGTATATGTATGGTGGCCTATTGTATGTGCAATAGAAAGTAGAAAATTAGTAACACATTTTACAATAAATGAATGCTATTGTGTTGTATTGGACAATCAAATTATAAAAATTTAAATAGAGGTAAAACAAATAGAGGCTTGGGTTTTCAAATATATACCCAAAAAAGTAAGCAAGGGTTTAATGATAATAATTCCTTAGTCACACGAAAACAGACATGGGTTTTCAAATATATGTTGAAAAAACCAAGCAAGGGTTTCGTGAGAATAATTCCTTTATCACACCAAAGAAGATAGTGACATTCAAATGTATGTATGAATATATATATAGTTATATGTGTGTGTGTGTGTATATACATATGTATATGTATGTATATGTATATATCTATACATATGTATATGTATATATGTGTATATATGTTTTTATGTACATAATACACATATATACACACATTATTAATATACATATATATACATGTATATATAGACACAAATATATATATACATGTATATACATATATTTTAAAAATGCAAGCTAATGTGTACTCTTATTTTGAATATAAAGGAGTCTAATGGATGATTCAATATGCTTATATCAATTTGTTGATAGAACAAGAGACATGGAATATAAAAGAGCCTTTTATGAAATAAATGACAAATATAAACCCTGAGAAATAACCAAAAACAGTAAATGAACACATAGATTATTGAATTTGTAAAATAATGTGTACACTTATACACACACATCCACATAAATACATATATAATGAAAATACAAGATGATGTGTACACTTATTTTTAATATAAAGGAGTCTAACAGATGATTCAAAATGATTATATTGATTTGTTGAATGAACAAGAGACGTGTAATATAAAAGAGCCTTTTATGAAATAAATAGCAAATATAAACCCTAAAAAATAACCAAAAATAGTAAATGAACACACAATTTATTGAATTTGTAAATGGGGTTTGTAAGGAATAACCCATTACCAACAAAGACCCTCATTTACTTATAACATTTAAAAAGACACTACATAAATATAACAGTTAAATGCACAATTTATGAAAATAACTTTTAAGTAGAATGTAGAATGTACCAACCTGAAAATAACTTTTAAGTAGAATATAGAATGTACCAACCTGAAAATACGTGGATATTAGAGGAATGTGTAGAGGATTCCTATCAATGCTCTACAGTTTGCAGAGAATATTCTCTCCAACAATTATGAATGTCGCTGGCTGCTTTCCCTCTTATTTATTATTTCAAATCTGAAAATTCAATGAATTCAATTTGGTTGTTATGTTTCAAATTTTAATTTGTTCAATCATTTGAGTTTTTAGCTGCAAGTTACATAGGTTTTAAAAATTGAATTGACTAAATTATGCATTATATTTGGATTTTATGTTTATTTGGGGAGCCTTACACTAGTATTTAATTGTGCAAGTACCTACAGGGAATGAAGTTAATACATGTAGTTGACAGAGAGAGTGTTGTAGATTGTGCATTTGACATCCCATAGAGTTGATAGGAGTTTGTGATTATGTCATGTGAAGCACCATTAAGTGTGCATATGTTTTTATTAATATAATATGTATTGAGGGTGCCACCTTTTACAAGTGGGGGTATTTGTAACAATAATTTTTTTAAATAAATTGCGAATGAGATTTTTTTTTGTGCAACTAGACTTGTATTATAAATGAAAATGCATGTGTAGTTGACTACCTACACTGGTCAGTTACACATTGTGTTATGAACATGTATCGGTGTTTTTGTAACTTTTAATTTGATAAAATAAAGTTTTTAGTGTAGGTCCAAGTCATTTTTTTTTGGAGGTTAAGTGAGCATGAAGTGAGTAGTAATTGGATGACTGGTGGTAATTGGGACATCTCCCCTATCGGCTTGCATTCAATCCAAGTGATGCTTGACCAAGCATCTTTTTTCAGGGGCAGATAAGCCCCTAATATTCCATGTAGTGATTTTGTTGGATGTTGTGGTTGTGTTGCTGATATGTGGTTGTCATTGATGTCGACACTATTAGCATTGATGATGCTAAAGGTTGTATATGTTGAGGAGATTGAGAAACTTGTTTAAAAAAATAGTTCAGGCAGCCAGTGAAACTAAGAAGGTCGGAATGGTGAAATGTTATGTATGTTGATATTCAAGTGTTGCACGATAATGGGTTTATTGTTGAACTTATCTAGTATGATGTTTGTAAGTCTCAGTTGTATGCATTGAATATTTGTGCAAGTAAAGTATTTTGGTGTTCCTACAATCATTCTAGTACTGTAGCAGTTGTTCTTGGAAGAGGAAGTTGGAATTCTGGTAATTCTAGTTGTTTTGTATATTCATGTGATGTTTGTGGATGATTCTAGATCATGTTCTATATTTGTTGCATGTCTGCACTATTTGGTGTGATCATAGTTGAAGATTTTTCCGATGTATGTTCGGGTTTTCATGTTCTTGGCTGACATGATGGTGGTAGCGTGTTGCGGATCCTTATGGATTAATTTCTTGTTATTTAGCGTGTTCAAGGATGTTGATTTGGGTTATATCTTTGTTGTGGCTAACTTGTGTTGGTGTGCAGAAATATTTATTCATGTATTGAGGCCGATAGTTATAATTCATCTATTATTTGTGGCCGACGAAGTTGTTGATGTAAATCCATTTAGTTGATATATAAGCAAGGTTGTTTTGTGGTATGAATGAAAGTAAGTGGTGTATGCTCAAGTGTACAAGTGATGTACAAGTGCGAATAAAGGTCAAATCATTCAAGAGAAGAGTAGAATGTGAAAGAAGATTGAGCAGAGTGTATGTGCCTAACTGGAACTATCATCAAGCTTTTGGAAAAGCTATTTTCTCAATTCATCCCATTCAGATGGTTTTAATCTGATTGTATTTTCTTTGAGTGGTGAACTCTAGGTAGTGTGCCTGAATGCAAGTGCATTCCTTATTCATTTTTCATTATACTTTTAACAGGGTATAATTGTGGATTAACCTCCACCGTGGTTTTCTCCCTTAACAGGGTTTCCATGCAAAAATATTGGTTTTATGTGTTTCTGATGTGTTGTGTAATTCTTGCTATCACTATTATTCATCAGATCTAGAATTAAAGGTTAATAGTTTGATTAAAGTTGTTAATTATGTTACAACTGATTCGCCCCCCTCTCAGTTGCATCTTTTTTTGCCAAGAATTGGTATCAAAGCTAGTTCCTCTGAAGCTGAAGCTTAATAGCTTGAGGTGATCCGAGATGACATCTTACAAGAAGGATAGTCTGAGATTCGATGGTACTAACTCTATCATGTGGAAAGTCAAAATGGAATGTCATTTGAAGTGCATTGGCAAACCCTTTTGGAAGATTACAAAAGATATGTATATACTATTCCTCAGAATGGTCCCTCTACTACTGATGAAATCAAAGAAGTTGAAATCAATACCAGAGCTATTGAAGCATTGATGAGTGCCTTATCAGATTCTGAAATGTCAAATGTGATGGGTCTGAAGACTGCACATGAGATCTGGACAAAGCTGGAGTTATTGTATGAAGGAGATCCACTTGTGAAAGTTGGTAGGCTACAAAGTCTAAAAGGAAAATGGGAAGACATGAAGATGAGCGAAGATGAGAATATCCACTCCTCTCAGAAGATAAATGAACTAGTGAAAAACATCAGATGTGTCGGTGGTGTCTCGGATGAAGAATAAATTGTTTCTAAGATACTCAAATTTGTGCCTCCTTCCTACAAAGGGAAAGCTCATGCTATTGATGAACTCGGGTCAGTGACTAAAATAACAAGATACATGCTATTTGGAAAACTTGCAACCTTTGAGTTGAGTGGATTTGGTGAATCTACTCCTAAAGTGGAATTTGCATTCAAAGCCACTATATCTGGGAAAAATAAATATGAAGATGGGATGAAAAATATTGAAGATGAAGAAAGAGAGCTAGAAGAACTAAAAGCGCTAATTTTAAGAAGAGAATCTAGAGGCCATGGTAAGTACAAAGGAAAGCTACCTATTAAATATTTTTCCTATAGTAACATAGGTCATTTTGCATCAAGGTATCCTGAAAGAATTTCTAAATACAAGCCTGAAGACACTATATTTTGAAGAAAGTGTTGTTATGCTGAAGAAGGTGTTACTGATGATGAATCTGATAAAGACAATGGAAAAGAAGATGAATGGGTATTTATTTCTATCAAAGAGAATGGTCAGGTGTCCACTAAATCTGCTAGTAATGTGAATGATGAGAAAGCTCTTGCAGCCAAAGTTGAAGAAGAGGATGAATGGTTAATTGAAAGTGGATGCTCACATCATATGACTAGTAAAAAAAATAAGTTTGTTATCTTGGAGAATTACGATGGTGGTATTGTAAGTTTTGGAGACAACACTTCTGGTGTGATTCATGGCAGAGGCACTATTTATTTTGATAGTAAGCATAAAACAAATGATGTTCTTTATGTAGAAGGCTTAAAGCATAACTTTTTGAGTTTTGGATAGATGGTAGACAAGGGATACAATCTTCAATTCAAGGATGGTAAGAGCGGGATACTGGGAAATATAGGAAAAGTAATTTCCTCAGGTATAAAGACAAAAGGTAATATCTTTCAGTTGAGTATTGCTAATGGAAGTTGCTTGATTGCTTAGATTGATGTAAGTTGGTTATGGCATAGGTGGTTGTGTCATGTGAACTTTGTCAACATTGTAAAGATAAGTTCTTCTCAAGTGGTCAAACATCTTACTAAGATAGTGAAGCCTACTAACACTGTGTGCAAGGAATGTCAAATGGGAAAGAAAACTAGAAGCCATTTTCGGAGCAAACAGTACAAATCTAATGGAGTATTGGAATTGGTACATACTAATCCATGTGGTCCCTCTAGAATCATGTCTACAAGGTGAAAGGTACTTTATCTTGCTTATTGATGATTATTCAAGAATGATATGGGTTGCCTTCTTAAGAGAAAAACATGAAGCATTAGAAAAGTTCAAAAGTTTCAAAGTTATGGTAGAGAATGAGACATGTCTGAAGGTTAAATGTTTGAGATCAGACAGAGGTGGAGAATTCACTTCCAGAGAATTCAATACTTTCTGTGAAGAGCATGGAATTCAAAGAAAAGTATTTGCTCCCTAGACCCCTTAATAGAATGGAGTTGTTGAAAGAAAGAACATAATAGTTCTAGACACTACTAGAACCATGATGTTGGAAGCAAATTTTCCTCATTTCTAAAGGAGACAAGCAGTAAGCACTATTGTGTACACTATCAACTGGGTAAATGTCAATAGTAATTCTAGTAAGACTCGTTTTGAGCTATGGTTTGGTTATAAGCCTACTGTGAAGTATTTCAAAAAAATTGGAAGCAAATGCTACATCAAGAGAGATGATGATATAGGCAAGTTTGATGCTAGAAGTGATGAAGGAATCTTCCTAGGTTACTCTACTAAGAGAAAATCTTACCAGTGTTTTAATAAAAGGTTGAAGAGAATATTTGAAAGTGCTAATGTCAAATTTGATGAAGATATTGACAAATCATCTAGATGTAATGAATATGATTTGGATGGTGATAATGATAATTCTAACAATGGAAAAATGTTCAATCACAAAGTCAATTGCAAATTATTCCCGTGAACCAAGGAAATCAAGAAGCAGAAGCAAGCAAAAATATAGAAGAAAGAATACAAGAACAAGAGGTAAGAGAAAACTTCAAAACTCTTAAGTATGTAAGAAGAAATAATTCTAATAGTCAGATCATAGGAGACAAAATCAAAGGTGTAAAAAATAGAAGGAGAATTCTAGAAGAATATTGTTTGATTTCTAAAGTTAAGCCTAACAATATCAATGAAGCATGCAAAGATGGATATTGGATGGAAGCCATGAAAGAAGAACTAATGCAGATATAGAAAAATGAGACATGGTAACTTGTTCCTAGACCTAAAGATAAGAATGTGATTGGAACCAAATGGGTGTTTCAAAATAAACTTAATGAACAAGGAGAAGTGGTCAGAAATAAAGCAAGATTGGTTTGCAAAGGGTATTAACAAATGGAAGGTATAGATTTTGATGAAACTTTTTCCCCTATTTCTATAATGGAAGTTGTGATATTATTTCTTGCTTATGCTACTTTCAAGAATTGAAAAGTTTATCAAATGGATGTAAAGTCAACATTTCTAAATGGTGAACTAGAAGAAGAAATTTTTGTTGAACAACTAGATGGATTTCAATTGACTGATGAAAAGGACATGGTATGTCGATTGAAGAAAGTTCTGTATGGACTTAAGCAAGCCCCTAGAGCTTGGTATGCTAGATTGGACAAATACTTGTTGAAGCTTGGATTCAGTAAGGGTACTGTTGATAGTAATCTATATTTCAAGTTGGATCAAGATAAAGATCTAATAATTGAAGTTTTTGTTGAAGATATTATTTTTGAAGGTGATGATGATCTGTGTATGAAATTTGTTGATGAAATGAAAAGTGAATTTGAAATTTCAATGATAGGTGAACTAAAATTCTATTTGGGATTGTAAATCACTCAGTTAGAAGATGGAATCTTTATATCTTAGTCCAAATATGTAAGGGAGTTGCTAAAAAAGTTTGGGATGGAAGAATCAAAGCTAGTTGGCACAACTATGGTGATCAGATGCAAAAAAACATAGAAGGATGAGACTCCTAAAGAAAATCAAACAAGATACAGGTCAATGATTGGTGGATTATTGTATCTAACCTAGACAAGGCTAGATATAATGAATGTTGTATGCATGGTTGCTAGATTTCAGGTAGATCCAAAGGAATCACATGTAGCTATTATAAAATCAATTTTCAGATACCTGAAAGGAACAATTGATTTTGGATTATGGTATCCAAAGGATGATGATCTTATTCTGAATGCTTATACTGATACAGATTGGGTAGGTGATACTAATGACAGGAAAAGTACAAGTGGTGGTGAGTTCTTCCTAGGGAAGAAGTTGGTGTCTTGGTTAAGCAAAAAGCATAATTCAGTTTCCTTATCTATTGGTGAAGCATAATACATTGCTATTGCTAATAACTGTACTCAAGTAATGTGGATGAAGTAGATGCTAAGTGATGTCAAGATCGAGTATGAAGAGCCTATTACCATATTCTGTGATAATTCAAGTGCCATAAACATTTCCAAGAATCCAGTGATGCATTCAAAGACAAAGAATATATCCATCAAGTATCACTTATTGAAAGATAGAGTGAGTGAGAAACAAGTCAAGGGTATGTGCAGGATCATCATGGAAAAAATAGGCCCTTAAGTGGCAATAAAATTTAGAAAAATCAAAGTTAGGCAACTTGATGTAAAAGTTTGAATAAGTTATCTATATTATTTAAAAAATATGTAACAATAGAATCTATAGAAAATTGAATTTATTTTCTAAACTACTAGGTTTATTTAAAAACTAAAAAAATCTTTTTGGTGAAAATTTGAAATTTCAATGTAGTAGTACTTAAATTTCAGGGAAAAAATAAGAAGTAGGTGTCTGTCTAACCACCCTAACCACAATAAAATGATAATATTTTTTTATAATATTTTAGATATAAGTAGAGAAATCATGTCCCGATGTGATGCATATTTTTTTTAAATTTTTTTCCATGTAAATAATTAATTATGAATTTTTTATTAAAACTTTTAAAAAAATATAAAAACTTGTATGTCTGACCACCTTAACTTGGTCAAAACTTCATGAAATTCATTTGTTTTTTTTTGAATCCTATAGTATGTGAAGCATAGAATGTGACGCATATTTCGGATTCAAAAAATGTGATATCGTTTGAAAGCTATAGATGTTTTTCAATCACCCTATCAATCAAGACTTTAGTCGTAATTCAAATAGAAAATTAATAATAATTATTTATTAAATTCAAAGTAAAGCATAATTTATATTGGTGGAATTTGAGAATATCCTTTAAAACCCCTTTTTGTTTCATCAATTTTGGGTAAAAAAAAAGTTGTTAGCCACATGGGTCATCATATCAATTACATATCTCCACTTTTTGGCCCATCATGATTGTGCACATACCCTCAAATTGGAATATGTACCTACCAAATAGAAATTTGCAGATATTTTCACTAAACCATTGCCTAAAGATACTTTTGAGTACCTCAGAGGCAAGTTAGGGGTGATTTCCCCTCCTGATTAGAGCTGATGATGTAGCTGTTTGCATCAGTCTATGAATTCATTGCTATATCTTATTCCAGATTGATCTTGTGATTGCTACTAAGGGGGAGTAGTCAGATGTTTTAAAATATGTGGTTCAGAGCATGTGAACCTTTTCCATTGATGTCAAAGGGGGAGAGAAGTACAATGTGAAAAAAGTGAAAATAGGAGAGAAGTGTAAAGTGAAGAACCTTTGTGGAACAAAGAGGGAGAAGTGTATTTAGAGCCAAGGGAGAAGATGGAAGAGTAAGTTTGGGTTGATGTTATTCTTTTTTACATCATGTGTTGCCATCAATGCCAAAGGGGAAGATTGTTGGGCGTTGTGGTTGTGTTGCTGATATGTGGTTGTCATTGATGTCAACATTATTAGCATTGATGATTCTTAAGGCTATATATGTCAAGGAGATTGAGAAAATTGTTAAAAACATAGTTCGGGTAGCCAATGAAACTAAGAAGGACAAAATGGTGAAATGCTATGTATGTTAATATTTAGGTGTTGCGCGCTAATGGGTTTATTGCTGAACTTATCTAGTATGATGTTTAGAAGTCTCAGTCGTACGCATCAAATATTTGTGCAAGTAAAGTATTTTGGTGTTCCTATAGTCATTCTGGTACTGTAGCAGTTGTTCTTGGAAAAGGAAGTTGGAATTCTAGTAATTCTAGTTGTTGTGTTTGTTCTTGTGATGTTCATGGATGATTCTAGATCATGTTCTATCTTTTTTGCATGTCCACACTATTTTGTGTGATCGTGGTTGAATATTTTTCTGATGTATGTTCAGGTTTTCATGTTCTTGGCCGACATGATGGCGGTAGCATGTTGCAGATCCTTATGGATTAATTTCTTGTTGTTTAGCATGTTCAAGGATGTTGGTTTGGGTTCTATCTTTGTTGTGGCTGACTTGTGTTGTTGCGCATAAATATTTATTCATGTATGAAGGCTGACAGTTATAATTCATCTATTATTTGTGGTCGACGATTTGTTGATGTAAATTCGTGTAGCGGATATATAAGCAAGGTTTTTTTGTGGTATGAATGAAAGTAAGTGGTGTATGCTCAAGTGTACAAGTGATGTACAAGTGTGAATAAAGGTCAAATCATTCAAGAGCAGAGAAAAATGTGAAAGAAGATTGAGGAGAGTGTATGTGCTAACCAGAACTATCATCAAGCTTTTGGAAAAGCTATTTTCTTAGTTCATCCCACTTAGATGGTTTTAATCTGATTGTATTTTTTTTTAGCAGTGAGCTCTAGGCAGTGTGCCTAAATGCAAGTGCATTCCTTATTCATTTTTCATTATACTTTTAATAGGGTATAATTTTTGATTAACCTCCACCATGGTTTTCTCCCTTAATAGGGTTTCCATTCAAAAATATTGGTGTTATGTGTTTTCGATGTGTTGTGTAATTCTTTCTTTCACTATTATTCATTAGATCTCGAATTAAAGGTTAATAGTTTGATTAAAGTTGTTGATTCTGTTACAACTGATTCACCCCCCTCTCAGTTGTATTTTCTTGTTTTGCCAACATATTTTCATTTCCCTCTAAGGGAGACCTTGGATCCCTTGGATTTGAAAAATTATTTTATACTCAAAAGCCCTTCTCATTGGCTTCTTCCTCTCATTTCTGCTTATTTGTCTTTCTTCCTTTTCCTTTTTCATTTTCCCAATACCTTTGCTACCGATTGACTGATACATCTTGGGTCAATTTCTCCCAATTCATCTACCTCGAAGAAATCATCTTCCATTTCATACATTTCTTGTTCTAAATCAACACCTTCTATTTCATTTTCCCCTATGTTTTTTGATATTTTTGGATCTAGAGACAGTTCTAACAAAACTACTTTGGTGCCCACTCCTTTCTTGTCAGATTATTGTGTTTTTGTCACTTAATCTTTTGATTTCGTTTCTCTTGAATGTTGACTAATTTTCCAATTAGTTTTTCGTTCCATGTTTGATTTGGACATGAAATGGGATCTGGTTTTCTATATCCACCCATCACCTTTGTATTGTCATCTGGTTGTGACTCTTTGGGCCTCCAAGTTTTCCAAGTGTCCTTGGTATTCTTCTACATTTATCTTCTTTGTGATCCCTTCTTCAACAAATCAAACAGAATATTTTCTCCTCATCTGCCTCCAAAGTCTACACCCAATGATCCCCATTGGCACACAACATTATTGTGTATGGTATTTTCGTAACTGCTACCACCAAAATGCATGCATAGATGTAGGAATTGACCTCTATTATTTCTTCATCCACATCTATGAGGGTGCCTAAATATCTTCCTATTTTTTCTATGATCTCTTCCACCCAATATTCTAGTGTAAACATATCTAAATTGGTTTATCGTAGGGGTCCAATTTCACAAGATTAAAATTGGGACACCATTTTTGCATGTACAGAGGATATTCACCCATTTTATAAAGGTCACCCTATAAAACCATCTCCTTGTCTTCGATAGAAAGACAGATTGGCACAAAAAAATATTTTGGCAAAAAATTACTATCTCCACATATTTCCAATTTTCATCCCACCAAGCCCTAATCTTTCTTCTATCATATTTTGGTCCTATTAGATTGCAAATTATAGCCAAGTCTTCCAACATTTCTACAACCTTAGATATGCCCTTCGACAAATCAATTATTTGATATGTATCATGCAATGTATTTTTGCACTGCTCCTCCATTTTTTCCTTCTCGTTTCCATTTTTCCCTTCCTGCTATGCAACTTCTCACTCCATTTTTTCCCTAGTAATTATTTTTTAATTACTAAATATTTTATCTACTACTACAAATCATAATTATTAAAACAATTATATTTATTGTATGAAATTAATATTTTTGATTAGAGGTAAAAATTGGGTTTTGAAGGGGCCTGAAACCCTTTACAAAAAAGGACAGCTGAAGAAACAGATAACTAGAACAAGTGCACAAAAACCAAAAAATAGCACACCATTAGTGCAACATCAGCCAAAAAGGAGGGACAAAAGCAACAACAATACATTTTCTTCATGATATCAGCAGCCTCCATGTCACACACCATAGCCTTTTGATCGTCATCCATGACTTCAACAAATCCATAGTAGGAGCCCCAACCTACACCTTAGTCTTATTCCTGGTTCTAGCCCTAGGCCCACCCACATTCACCTTGCTTTAATCAAAACATTCTACACCCCACTAGCCTTCTCCACAAAAACCTCACCCTCTAGAAGCCTACCACCAACACCAATATCCTCACTAGGAGAAATTCCCTTTCATTTCTTGGTCATTTCAAAAGGAGTTGAAATGCCAACAGACTCAAGCTTCACAACAGATTTAGTCTCATCCCCACCCTTCTCTAATTTAGCATACATTTTTTCCATTTGGTCTTCACGGGTGAGAATTATTTCCTCAAGGTTCTACTTCATTTTCAACATTTCATCAACCACAATCTTCAAAGAGAAACAATTCATCAATCTGATTCTGGATTGAAGACTCACCATATTTATTCATCATACCTTGAACTCTAATATTAGTCATGTTGAGCTCATGAAACACCCATTTTAACAAATTAAACAAAGAATTTGAGCCCTCCTTGGCCAACCCAGGAACATCAGGAATATCCTCATGGTCAAAATCAAAATCACCCTTACCCTCAGCATCATCTTCCTAAGAAGAGCTTACCTTGTCCTAACTGACGCAGACCTCCTTACCCTTACAACCAACAACCAGAATTTTGATTTTGCAAATAGACTCCATAATTTCCTCAGCAATAAACCCCCTTCTCTTCTACATTTCGAGGTCAACGCCTGGGAAATCCACAACACCTTTCCCACCATCCACCTTCAGGGGAGAAGCATCTTGCATCTCATGTAGCTGGCTAGCATACCTAATAGATATTTTCTTGCTACTACCCACCACCCAATCCTTCTTTGGTTGGGAGTCCAAGCTAGGCGATGGTGAGGAAATATCCCCAAAAAATTCAAGGGTGCTGGCAAGAAGTTGAGTCCACTTTTTGGCCAAAAAGTGGAAGTGTTTTCTCTTATTTTTCAGAGTTTGACACATTTGACCTTAAAATTTGAAGCACTTAGAGATGAAATATTCAAACAAGTCAGTAATCATAAAATCTAGTACTCGGAGTCTAGTTTTCAAATATGTAATTTATTTCAATACCCACATTGTACAAATTGAGTTTCAATAGGATTTTGTAAAAACCACTATTAAAAAGTCAATTTTTTTTACCATACCATGTACATGTACGACATCGATATTTTGACTTAAATTATCATATTTTTCTAAATCCTTTTGGGAAAAGACTTGTAACTCACGGAAGCGTGCCCTGGATATTTTTTTGTAATTTTTTATTGAATATTTTTTTTTTTGTTAATTTTTTATCAGGCATATTTGACGTTTAGAAAAATCGTCGTGTACAACACGCATAAGATGACCTAAAGTTATCATTTTTTGCATTTTTTTTTTTTAAATTGAAAAGAATTGTCTGAAGTTTGCCCTTGGGCAATCCGTTCGTCAAAATGTTATGTTGATCAAAAGTTATTAAAATAGTAAAAAACATTGATATTTAAAGTTTATGGACCAATTTCATCAGAAATTAATTGAAAAATAGAAAAAATAATTCAATTGTAAAAAAAATTACATATTTGAAATCTACATTCTCTCATCTAAAATGGGTTTTAATTTCGTTAAAAAATTCTGAAAAAAAAGTCGTCAGCCATATGTCCAAACTCGATTTTTTCCCTAACATTGTTAGAACCTTCAAGTTGCAAGTCAAACTAGCTTGAAGGCCTAGGTTCGGACTCCCAATGATTTTCCCAAACCAAAATCCAAAGCAAAAACCCAACGACAAGGGTAACAAAAATTCAAATTAAACAAAACGGGATCCCGATTTGTAATCGGGATCCCGTATTTAAAGATACGGGATCCCATTTCAAACTCGGGATCCCGTTTCCTATGATTAAATCCGGTGAGGGTTGACAGCGAAACGGGATCCTGAATTTAAATCGAGGATCCCGTTTCAAATTCGGGATCCCATTCCCTACAATTAAACCCGGTGACCGTTGATAGCGAAACGGGATCCCGTTCTACTGTCAACGGTCACCGGGTTTAATTGTAGGGAACGGGATCCCAAATTTAAAACGGGATTCTGTATCTTTAATTATGGGATCCTGATTTAAATTTGGGATCCCGTTTTTAAAGATATGGGATCACATTTTAAACTCGGGATCTCATTTTTCTGTCAACTGTGTTTTTTTAAATACTGTCAATTTTTATTGTGAAGCCTGCAACTTCACATGTATGGTCGAGAACAGTAAAATTGCTCTATTTTTTTCATTGAGCATTCTTTTTACAGGTGGTGACTTGTTTTTTTGATAAAATTTTTCAACGGAGGCATGAAGAAATTAGTTTTAAAGTAGAATTGTGCTAGTTTTCTACTTGTTTTGAGGAACACAAGAGGAAATATTTAGTCCTTTTAGGTCTTCAACTTTCAATTTGAATTGGATTTTTTGAAGAATTTCACTATTTACATTCATTTGTGCTTGAGAATTTTATAATCATGGGAAATAAATTTCGTAATAAGAGGAGGAAGACATTGACTCCTGAAGAAATTGAAGCAAACAAAGAAAAGGAGAGACAGAGACAAAGAGAAATAAGAATGAGAATTAAATCAATGAATGATGGGGGAGCATCCAATTCAACAACTATTGAAGATGCAAACATAGAGGAGACCATGGTTGTAGATGAAGTGAATTTGCAAGAAGTCAATTTGGAGAAGAGTATGATTATACAATCAAGTCCTACTATGTCTTCAAATCCCTCTTTCAATGCTATGGATAATGTTTCAATATGCAGAAATCTAGGTACGTCTTCAAATCCACATGTTAGTGAATTTGTAAATTCGTATGTAGAAATTTTACAAGATGCTAGACTTAACGATGTTGACATTGATAATATTCAGAGAGATGAAACTTTTATAGAATTTGTTGAAAATGATAGTGAGAATGATCCTTTTGTTGAAAATGAAATTGAGAATAATCATGTTTTTGAAAATGAAAACAAAAACCGTTTTGTTGATGTAAATGAAAATGAAAACCGTTTTTTTGATGTAAATGAAAATGAAAACCATTTTGTTGATGAAAATGAAGATGAAAATGTAAATCGTTTTGAAGTTGAAAATGAAAATGAAATTGAAGATGAAAATGAAGATGAAAATTTAAATCGTTTTGAAGTTGAAAATGAAATTGAAGATGAAAATGAAGATGAAGATGAAAATCTAGAATGTGATGTTGAATTTAATGAAAATACTTTTTTTTAAATTGAAAGTGGTGTTTTTGATAATCTTCCTGGTCAAATTTCTTGGAGGTAGATAAGAACACATGCAAATAAAATATACAACGAACGAATTCTTTTATCGTAAAAAACTTACAATTCAATGTCAACTAATGATGCAATTGATGAGAATGCAAAAAATGAGGAAAATAATGAAAAGGTTAGGCTTTTTTGTTAAACCAAAAGGAAAATATCAATCATTGAAACATGTTATGTGTACTGTTGCTAGTGCCATTCAATCGATTGGAAAACATAGTCGATCTAAAGATAAAAATGCAGCAAGAAGAGCTATAACAACTGCTATAGTTAATAAAGCAACTTTGAATAAAAGAATGGTAAGAAATATTAGTGAAGTTTTAAAAATACATCCTAAAACATTGCTAAGAGTGGCAAAAAGAAGAATAATTATAGAAAATGATCCTATCAACCAATGTTGGAGTTTCAGTGGTCGACTCCCGAGGTCTGATATGAAATTGAATGTTGAAATTAAAACTTTGATTGAAAAATATTGGCATGAAAATACTAGGGTTTCATCTAATGCTAGAGATGTTTTAAAATTAAGGGTGGGGTCCAAAGTTCGCGATCCTCACCCAAAACCCTTATTAGATACAACACAAACTGAATTTTATAAAAAATTTTGTGGTGATTTAGTGTTACCTGGTAATATTAAAATAAGTCAAAGGTCTTTTGAAAAATGTAAACCATGGTATGTAAAAATTAATAAGCAACGAATATCTTGTTGTTGTAAAACACATGTTCAATTTCATTATTTTTATGATGTTTTTCGATATATACGTTGTACCTTGCATACTAACATGATTATACAGGAATGCGGTATTAATATGCCACCTGAAGCAATAAGGGAATTTATTTCAAGTTTGTTTTGTGAAAGATCTAATGGTAAATTGTTTTATTTAAGTTCTTGTATTTCTAGACAATGCATTGACTATGGAAACCTTTCATTCTTAGGAATTTGTATGCATGAAAGTGTTGATAATGATTTTGGACAACAATTAGTAGAAGTTAAAAGATTTAAGAATGTTCACTATTCTTTAAAAGATGGAAAAATAGGAAAGCGTTGTGATTTAGTTACAGAAAACGTTAGTGTGCATGCATTCATGAGTGAATTTAAGAATAAGATAGTACCAAAATATATCATGCACTCTCAACATGCTCGATGGCTTGATGGCCAATTTCGTGCATGTAGAAATACATTTCCAATTGGTACTATACTTTCAATGGTTGATTTTGCAGAAAATTATACTCTAGCTCCGCAAGAGGAAATTCAATCACAGTATTATAATTCAGTGCAAGTAGCTATGTTTGTCCATATTGTTTATAGACATGCAAATAATAGCACTAAGGATGATAGAAAAGTTCTGAGGGAGTATCATTTTTATTTGAGTGACAACCGATTACACTCATCAGAGTTTGTTCAATATTGTTTCAATATATTTTACAAAAATTTAAGAGAAAGAGGAATCCATATGAAAGAACACCTCATATGGTCAGATAATTGTACGGGGCACTTCAAAAATGCTCGAATGTTCTATTGGTTAAGTAGGATTCACAAAGAACTTAATGTCCAACATATATGGAGTTTTTTTGAAGCTGGGCATGGTAAAGGAGAACATGATAGAGCTGGTGCATGTGTCAAAAGAATTCTTGCTAGAGAACAATTAAAATTTGAAGATGCAGTAAAATTTAAAGATGCACGTGGGATTGTCGATTGGTGTAATACAATATTATCTACACCTGGTTTGAGTGAGTACTCTAGAGTTCATCGATTCTTTTGGTTGGTTGAAGAAGATAACATTGTACCTAGAGTTGACTGTGAGACAATTAGTGGATCTACTAAATGGCATTCGTTTAGGAGTTTGACAGCAAGCACATGGACTATCTGGACAAGGGAGCTTGCATGTTTTTTCCAATTTTGCATCTCAGGAGATTGGGAAGCATGTGAAAATACATAATGGGTTGAAAAGTGGGAACAAAGATCGTTGGCACCTTCACAAGCACATGATCAATATGAAAGAACTATTAAAGAAAATGATCAAGTGTTTGCATCTAAAGACTATGACCGTGTTTCAAACCTTATACAAGAAGGTAATTTAAGTCAATTTATTTCATTTAATTTCTCTTTATTAAGTTATTTTGTAATACTAATTTTTTTATATTGCTATGCACAAGTTATTAAATCAAATTTTGTTTGCAGGACATATGTATGCTGTTGTTGCACCTAAGGGGAATGAAGATCAAACAGAATATTGGTTGGCTCGTTGTGTGGAGAGTAAACATAATTTAATATCACCTCGAGAAGATGATGATGGCTATCATTATCCAACAGGTACCATGATCCCCTTAAGACATCCCCTTAAGCAAATTTTGATAACAATTTTTTTGATCCCCTTAAACAATATTTTAGAACAAGTTTTTCATCTCATTAAGAAATATTTTGAGAACTTATATGATGATTGTTTTCATATTTTCCAATAGGATCGGTTGTGGTTGTTGGCACTTGGCTACGAAAATACCTAGCAAGGAAGAATGGTCTACCTGCATTCAAAGATTATGAACCGCATAAAAAAATTATACATTATTCACATTTGGTGGTGGCAACAAATATAAAATTAGATCGGTATCGCGGAAGACCTGCAAATAAAGTGTTATGGAAAATTTCTATGGAAGAGCATGAGACAATCATAGATGCATTGCAAAAAAGAGAGGATGCAGATGGTACAATGGAATAAGTAAATACAGGTAAATATAGTTTAAGCTTTATATTGTCTCTTTAAATAGAGGTACTTGAGTTGTGTACATATAGTTAGTTTTATATAAATTAAATTATGTATCTTTTGATGATTTCATTGATATTGCTTGTACCTTTTTGATATTAGGTGGTGTGAAGACCTAGTACATTCTAGGCATGAGTTTGAGATGTTCTTGAGATGGCATATCCAAATTTTGTAAACATTGTTTTGAGATGACATATATGTACATATATGTCCTTGTATGTCTTCAAATCACTAAATTTCATGCATACATTATTGTTAAATCAATTATATCTTTAAGATGTTGTATTATGACCCCTTAATACATTCCCTTAAGACATTGTATTGTGACCCCTTAAGACATTGTATTATGACCCCTTAAGACATCCCCTTAAGACATTGTATTATGACCCCTTAAGGCATCCCCTTGAGACATTATATTTTGAACCATTAATACATTGTATTATGAACCCTTTATACATTCTATTATGAACCCTTTATACATTCTATTATGAACCCTTAAGACATCCCCTTAAGACATTCTATTGTGAATCCTTAAGACATCCTTTTAAGGCGTTCTATTATTAACCCTTAAGACATCCCCTAAAGACATTGTAAATTATGATTTATTGACTAATTATTGATTGACGTGAATTGAATAAGTTCATTGACTAATTATAGCTAATTATTGAATGTACATATCATGTATGAGATCACTAAATTTGTAAACTATAAATATTAAAATGTCCTATTAATTTCAACTTTAATTTCATATTTATATTTAATTTCACATTAATGTCCTATATTAATATCTTGACTATGAACATAAAATGCATAAATGTATATGTGTAAATTAAAATTTCAAACAATAATAAAGTCCATAATTTATGTAAATATATTAAGTGCATGAAAAAAAGTCCATCATAGTACAACCCATGAACTAAAGTCCAACTAAATACTCAAGAACCATGAATTATAAAGTCCAATAGAGTACGTGACAAACCAAAAATATAGTCTACAAAATAAACAAATATAACCCACAAAATCATGTTTCTAGGTCATGTATTGTCTCCATAATCAAGAGACCTCTTTGTGCCATGCGGACTATGCAGATGACCTGAAATACTCTGTACAAGAGAAAGATGAAATCATATGTAAGACAATGAAAAACAATTTAATGACAATTTAATTTATAATTCATCATATTAAAATTAAATTACCGTCATATCTGGGTTTGGATGCTCTACTGCACCTGAAGCAACCTCTACATTCTCTGAATCAATCTACACAAACAAAACAAAAAAAGTTGAAATTAGATGCACAAGTCTACAATTAAAAATGATTTAATTGAAATTAATTTATAATTTATCATATTTTAATTGTACCATATCCATAGGTTGTGCACCCTCTTCTGTAGGACATGTTTGTACATTCTCAACTACTAGATGTGTCACATGCTATAAAAGAAAAAGAATTTAAAACATGTATTAGCTCAAATTATATTAATATTCAATTTGAAATTTAAAATTATTTAGTTATATATTCACAATATATAATTTATAATTGAATTTAAATATAATAAAAATTTTAAATTACCATTTGATTTGGAGCCTGCTCCACATGCCCTCCTCGAGGTGTAACTATGTCTGGGCTAGGGTTGAAAGTCGCACTAACAAAGTCCTACAAGATCAAAGTTAAAGCATGTACATACTTGAATTAGGTAAATATATATATATATATATATATATTCAAGTTTGCACATTTTATGTAGAAATTTATTTAAACAACCTAAAAATCAGAGGCCTCACGAGTAACCGCAGAATCTAATGTTTTCCCGATGCCCATTCTGATTGTGGTATCAACCTAGACAGACATGTAGACACATGTAACACAAGCTTATAATATTTTCAAGTGTACATGCACATTTCATATATATAGTGAATTAAAAATTCATAATTGTAACTATACTAATGTAAGTTAAACAATTTACAATATAAATGTACCTGCCCTTGGTCTATGATGGTCGATAGTGGAGGAGTGCTCGACAACCCCTCAGGTGGAATCGACCTGGAAGCCAATTGACTCGCCTAAACCAACATTAATATTTCAAACATATATGTTATTCTATTATAAATTTAAAACTCAAGTTAAAAATTATTTCATTTATAATTTAAAAAATTGAAATCAAAATACCCCATAAGGGTTGCCGATTAGGATTGGTGTCGATGTATGTACTTGTGGAACAAATGATTGCCCCATCATTGCTATAGTCTGTACACCAAACAGTTTGATTGTTAAAATTTATTGCAAACTTTACTTTGATATATACATTCATCAAAATTCTTATAAAATGAACGTGTAGATGCATGTATTTATACCTGTGTACCGGTGTCCTCAGGATGTTCACCTCTTGTAAGAAACTCTACAAATGAACCGATGTGACCAAATGAACCGCTAGAATCTCCACGTCCACCCAAACTAGGTGTGGCTTGATCAGGTCCATAGCATAGTTGATGGCAACTGGTACATACATGTGGGATGGGCCTCAACACTCCTAGAGTGGTACTCAGACCAGCTCCATAGTGTTAGTGTTTCTTATATCAGATTATTTAATCAATTGAATAAAAGAAATGCAACACATAAGACAATGAACACAACAAGATACCCTGGGAAAACCCTCCTCTTGAGGGAGAAAAACCCAGCAAATATATCTCTTATATATTGAAGGAATAAGAGCAGAAATCTGCTTGAACTCAGGCCCAACGCAATGCCGAATTTGATACAATGAATAATAGCATCTCTTCTAGATGCAAAGATACAAACGAATATGTTTCTCCTTGAAATCGGTCTGCTGCTACAAAATGATGATCTGCTGTTCAAGTATGAACTTCTTCTAGGTATGCGAATCCAAGTATGAGCTTCTTCTATGACTGCGAATTCTGCTCTGCCAAAATAGCGAACTTCTTTTTGTGTATTCGAATATGTGTTAACATCAAAAGGTGACTTTGTATATATACCTTCTTGGTGCCTCTTCATATAGGTCGGCCTTTTGATAAATATTTAATAACAAATTAAGTCGGCCAAAATAAGTACATTGTATAACTTAAATATAAGGTCGGCCCATGTACTAGTGAAGACCGACGCTGCATTAACATCAACACTCCCTCTCAGCCAGGGATGAACTTCCATCTGCACAAGACACATTATGTTAGAATGAAAACAAAATAAAATATCACCTCAACGTGATATTAACCATTATGGCTACTCCCATAGATGGTAAAAAAAAAACTCATCACGGATTCTCTCACGTGATGTTGTCATGGAGTCTCACACATGACATCCACCATAGCTTCTCCCAGAGGGTGGAAACAAGGGCTTTCACCTCAACTCTCTCTTATCAGAGAATTGCATTATCAAGGACTTACACCTCAACTCTCTCTCAGCAGAGAATTGTATTAACAAGGGCTTGCACCTCAACTCTCACTCAGCAGAGAGTTGCATTCTCAATAAGGATCACTGATTACTGAGACTCCTTCTCAGTCAAGGCTGCATTCTCCACCATACCAAGTTTCTCTCGGAAGTATACAAACTTCATCCTGGCGAGAGGCTTGGTGAGAATGTCTGCCGTTTGCTCTTCAGTGCTGATATACCTCAACTGTATACCTTTCCTTTGCACCATATCTCTAATATAGTGGTACTTGATCTCAACATGTTTTG
>VCHN02004644.1:0-11430 GCA_007115665.2 Sequoiadendron giganteum | reverse complement strand
TAGAGCTAACATATACATGCCAACATTTAATTCTAATGGGAGATTACAATACTATCAAATGTTGTGATTAAAAAGTGTAGTAATTGTTTTCGCAATAGAATAGCTAATGCTTTGGCAAAGCTAATTGAGAAAACAAACTAACCAATTTAGTTTGTTTTGAAGCACAATATACTTTGACAAATAGAAGGAAAAGCAATAAATACATAGTGAAAAAATTGGACAAAGTCTTTTGTTCCATTGACAAAATTCCCTCTAGCACTATTGTTTAAGCACAAGTTCATGACTCAACATTTTTTTATAATTGGTGTATCATGTTATTGTTAACTATATTACCTACAATCCAAAGAGAAAGAGCTTGCAACCCTTTAAGCTTTGAAAGCATGTAGCTTACAAATCCTTCTCTTCTCTTGAAGAACAAATCCCCACTTTTCTTTTGAAATGAAATCTGGTAGAATCAATTTCAATCTTTTCGCCATAGCTTTTGAGATGATTTTTTATATAGTATTAATTATTGAAGTTGGCTTAAAATCATCAAAAGTTTCTGTAGTGCTTTTCTTTAATGTAAGGGCAATGAATGTGCTGTTGATGTCCCTTGACATGGTCTGTGTCTTCCTTGATTCCTCCACCACTTCCTAAACATCATTGCCTATGATATGACAACATTTTTTATAGAAGCTTGTCAGAAAGCCATCAAGGATAGGGGTCTTGTTTCTCTAATGGGAAATCTCATGTGATGTTTTTAGAAAAAGGCTGATAAGTACTTGTAGTTTTCAAGATTTTTTATGTATTCCCAATTGTTCTACGTATTCTATAGACTATATATTCATTTTTTTACTTAAGTATCTTTGTTAAGGATGTCCTTTTGGGGTTTTTCTAATCTTACTTTTCAATCAACATAATTATATTATAAATTAGTTTAAACCGAAAAAGGGGACATGACACAGTGACATCATTTGAAGGGCCTTTATATGTTTTTCATTGAATCTCTAATATATTTAGAAATCTAAGTAAAGTTTCACTGCTCCCTTATCTGGTTAAATTCCCTTTAATAGTTGTATGTCTTGTCTTTTCATGCACATAGTGTTTTGATTTTGTATTGCTGGGTTTTCACATCACATCACAGCCAAGCTTTAGGATTATATGTTTTGGGTAATAAACATATAATTTGAATACATGAAGTGAGATATCCTCTGCAGTAAACATTGTATTTGAATACGTGAAGTGAGGGACCTGGTGAGTGGAAGTTGTCCTTACCAACCTCCACTGGAGATTTTTAGTTGACATTCTCACTTTTACTTAGTACTGTACTTGAGATCAAATGATTACCATGAACACCAAGGTGCCAATAGGTAATGTTTCAATTTGAAACTGCCACTCTATTTTTTAACTTTCTTTTATGCTTGTCATCCTCTATATTTTAAACTTTGTCAATATGAATTTTGGAGCTTTTGTCCCATAAGTATAAACTGTATTAAGTTTGTCAAATCGCTCCTCAATATATATTTCAATTATCTGTTCAGTTTTGCACAGTGTTATATTTGTTTGATGATGATCTAAGGAACTGAAAATTCTTTTTCAGGGGAGAAGTCCCTTTTACTTCTTAAAATTTGGTGAGTTTTACACTAGGTTTATTAGGTTTATTCTAAGCAGCAAGTTGACACTTTGGCTTGTGGAGTTTTTATGTAAATTCAAGTAGTACAACTTCAGGTTTCATAGATCAATAACGTAGATTTCACCTCAAGATCATAAACACAGGGTGAGATAAAGCATTTGAATCCAATATGACTTAAAGGACTGAACATATAATTGATTTCTTGCTATTGCTCTAAGCAGTATGCAGGATAAATTCATAAACATTTCACACATCACTGTACTTAGCCAACTGTATTTTGCTTTTTGGAAAGTGTTTTGAGAAGTCATCTTGATTCTTACCCAATTATATGAAAGTCATGATTGTGAAAATAATTTGTTCATTCAGAATTTCCATAAAATCTATTATGTCAGAGAATATATTTACAGAAGCTGATATTTATTGATGAACTTAATCAATTGCCTTAAAGTTCCTGACATAAATGCTCATTCAGTTTTAAACATATACTTAAATGCAACTTCATCATGATACCTTGAATACATTTTATAGTAGTGGAACAGATAGATTATTCCTAATCACCTAACAATCACAAATTGCAATTATTGTGCAAGTTGTAATTATATATTTTTGTCTTTGGGAGTTGTTGTGTTAAAAATATATAGGGGCAATCAGATGGCCTTGGGAAATTGTTTATGTATATGAAATCTCTATGGAATGGGATGATTTCTTATGACCATTCATCCTCTTCATTAATAACCTGATGGTAATTCTAACAGTTTTGCACATTGTAACTTGACAATTGCCATATATTTTCTAATTTTTTTGGCTTATTTCTCTAAATATTTCCTAGCCATGTTTCCTGATGATTTGGCATTTCTGCATTAAGATACATTGTAGAATCATGTTGTTAGGACACACCTTTTATCTCATTTTTGAAAACAACAGAAGCATATTTATTAAATTTCATGGCTTGAGTTGACTGCTTCCATGATTTTTGCTAAAAAAGTTGTTAGCAGAGGCATCTACCATGAACCCTTTGAAACGGATAGCAGGGTCATTGCCAGTAACAGAAAACATGCTAGTTGATGATGTCAGGTAAAGTCTAAGCAATATATGTTTAGAGGGTATATTTTCTCTTCGGGTCAAATGATTTCAATTGTTTATCATTTCATCATATAGTGATGTAACTGAAGAGTTCACTTACCTGTATTGAACAGGAAAAATCAAAACTGTTTACCTTCACTGAAAGGCTTGGCTAAAGATCAGATCTATAGGAAAACTCCTAGAGGACATCTATCAGAATCATCACCAGAAATAGTTTCAGAAGATAAACCACAGTACAGTCAGAAGCTGCCAAAATCTGTTGTCCAAGAAAAGGTGAATAAATCAGAAATGGCAGAAGTGTTTGGATTAAAAAATTATTACATGTTTTTTAAAAGACGGTACTAGTACCAGAAAACACTCAACTCATTTATGAATTTGTTTTAATGTAATTTATTGTGTTTATTCTATTTTGGCTACAGGGCTTGGAAAATGGTAGACAGGCTGAGTTTACAGGCAGCACTGACCAACCAGACCAACACCTCAACAGTCGCTCACTTTTCCAAAAGCAAATTAAAGATTCAAATGACATATCAATTACAGAGATCAATGATAATGTCAAAAAAGCGGATAGCTTTTCAAGTGAACTGGAATATGTGAGTCCTATGACATCCTTTGTTTCTTGCTCTCAAAATGTTCTGTTTCAATAGACTGGTTAAACATGCTTCTGATAAATACTCACAGTATAAGGTTTGCAACAAGAGAAAATTAATTTCCTTACTTTTAGTGTAGTCCACATCCAAGTATCCGAGAAATACAAGAAAGACCAAAAAATCTGGTTACATGTATATCAGTATAACTTACCCTAAAAATGCATGCCAAGAATTATATAGGGTCAGGGAGATTAAAGGCAAGTTGGGTATAATTTTTAGTAATGTGGATACCATTTAACATTTCAAACCTTTTCTATGGATCAAAAATTTCATTAGGAATTTATGGGTTGTCATAGAGAATGAACAATACATCATAAGAATGAAAATTGCAACAAATTTCTAGATTACTCAACTAAAGAATAATGAACAAAAAATTAAAACTCTTTACTTTGACCTATTAATGACTCTTTGTTGCTTTTGTTGGTGACCCTCAAAACCGATAGTTTGTGATGTACCCCATCATAGTCAATTTTTTTCCCAATTATTATGGTAATAGTTATTATATGTTTTAGTTGACTAAGACTTTGGTTGAAAAGGAAGCAGCTTCACAAGTGTGCCACACAACCTACGTTGTTTCTACATTAAATTGAGTTGCAACTTGTTGTCAAGGTCTGCAACATTTAGAAATTAGAATTATATTCTTTTCAATCCCAATTTCTCTATAATATGCATTTGGTAGTAATTTTTTTTCTTGTTGGAACTTGAGTGTTTGCTCTAGCAACCTATAAATATTCACCATGATGGCTATTCTCTCCTCTGTTGTTCCTCTAATATTTTTTAAATGTCAGTGACTTCATTCAAAAAAACAATAACTAGTAGGAGAAAGAATAGAAATGGAGTGAAACAATTGGGTTCTCCAAATACAACTCCAGCAATATCACCAAGTTCAATCTCATAGCTTGTGGAATGTTGATTCATGTATAATGCGTTTTGTACTTCTAAGTTTTGCAATATCTTTAAGATCATCAATCCATCTCCACTAGATGTTGTAAATGCTTTTAGTGGAACAAGAGAACCTTAAGAAAATTCCTAAGGTCCTCTCACAACATGTATTGTAGACTGCCACAATGTTGTTGCCTTGATCTTGGAATGGTTGGATCCTCTTATGTGACTTGAAAAGTTCCCCTCATAGGGTTAATCATGTGGACAGTTATATTTAATTAATTAATTATTTATTAAAGTAACTTTATTAAGTGGTTGGAGAAAATATTCAATAAAGTTACTATAATGGAGGGAAAAATTTAATAATGAAATATTAAAGGTGTTGGCATAAAAGGTGGTGGAGGAGAAGTTTATGGGTATCATTGTTTTCGACATTTTGTTATTGGGAGAAATTTTGGAGAGCAAAACTCTTTAGGAGCTTGAGGACGAAAACTCTTGAGTTTTAGGGTGGACTTGGATGAAAACCCGATTCCACCAGAGGGCGAATGCAATCAAGATTCGCATGTGGGATTCAATGTTTAGATGATCATTTGTAGAAATTTGTGATGTCTTCTTTGAAGACAAATTTCAAAATATAAGGGTTTGAAGATTTTCAAATTATTCAGAGGCTGGGGTATTTATTTTTGTTGTAGTCCCAGGTTTGAAGTTTAAGGTGATAGAATAATATAGTTTCTAATCCATATTACAGAGCTTTCCACTATTGGATTAATACCTGCGGTTGGGAGTTTAAAGGAAGTTCCAGCATACATGTTTGATAGAAAGAAGTATTTACACCGTGGGCCACAAGAGGAATGCCTATTTAATGAAGTGAACCATTATTTGAGATGGCCAATTCTTCTCACTTGCAAAGTGGGATGCGAACTGGTAAAGATAATTGCAATTAAAGGCATCTCTCTAGCCGTTGCATCATTCTATATCTTTGACAAAGCCCGAAGGATTTATAGATAAGGGAATAGCAATTAGTTCTGCCACCTTGGAGAAGTATTACATGGATAAATATATGAGGTGATAAATTCCTTGGGAGGTCACCGTTTGGCACTAACATCGAGTCTTTAGATACTTCCAAAGATTCAAACTTGACATGGCTTTTGAAGTTTAGAAGAATAATAATTAAAGGCAAATATTATATATAGAGCGCCAACTTGTTTGTGGATATATCGGCTTTTTCCTTGGCCGCCGCTAGGTGAAAGGAATCAATCCAGATAAGGACAAGTGGAGGCTTAAGGAATCGGGTCAAAGCCACGACTTGAGATGAAGTGGAATTCAAGAAGCACACATATTCCAAAACACACATATTAAGTTTTGCAGGGAATCGATAAAGTGGCGATTAATGATAGAGACAAAGGCAATGATTAATACTAGATCTGCATGAGTAGTGGCAACTTTGTTTGATGCACGGATGGCATCTATGTCATTACTGCTAACTGCTCAATGAATTGGGAGAAGAACGTGAATTAAAAAATTTAAAGTCATATGGCAAAGAGAGTCTTTCCAATAACGGTGAACTGAAAGGTTTATATTTGTACGAATGTACAAGCCATGAGAGAAGGCGAAGCTATGCCTCAGTTAAATAGTCAAGAATTATTGATAATTCTGCTTCATATAATACACATCAACATTTGCCATTACTGCAGACCTTAGCACCATATTGGGACGGGGCAATTCATTTGAGCATGTAGCTTAGGATCAAATTTATTGAATTGGTTCCTTGGCTATTGAAATAGGTCAGCACAATTTATGTATTAATTATCTGAGAATAATTACATTAATGTGTCCCATATCCAACAATGCCTGAATTTTTTTCTCAATTTTCTCTTTGAATCTTCAGGGATGTCGAAAGGAGTGGTAATAACGGGCTTGGATCCCTCCTCTAACTCAATCACTTGCTCAAATCCACGATCAAGAGGTCTACCAATAGGAATATCTCTGAACACCACACTGTGCTTATCAAGAACTATTTGAATGTCCACATGATAATCCCTTTCATCACTAGAAGAAGATTTGGAAGACACAAGACATTGGGCTGCCCATGCAACCTCACCATGCCTAAAAAAGGCCTCCATCCTCTTCGCTATTACCACCTTTGGCACACCATATGCCAAAGCTCTCAACACTATCTTCCTCCCATCTTCCATGAACTCCAACTCCATCCTTTGAAAGTACTGATTATAATTGCCAAGTGAATGCAACCACTGAACTCTTAGAACAACATCGGTCTCACCAATCCCAACCAAATAGAAGTCATTAGTAACTGTATAGTCTCCAAACTAAATGATCATCTATGGAATCTTCTTAGTGCAAGTCGTTTTGAACCCATCAACTACCATGACACTGAATCCAGGAAAATCCTCAACTTGCAATCCTCTCTTCACCACAAGACACTCATCAATAAAGTTATGAGTTGACACTGGTGTTAAATAAATATGTAACTTGTTGTCCCTCAAGACTCCTCTCACTCTAAAAGGATGAGACTTGGGAACTCTTGATAAAGTAGCAATAGTACCATGTGTCACATCTCCTGTACCTCTATGATCATGCTCTAATTGTTGCTCCTCATGTTCACTCTCCAAATTGGTATCTATTACCTCCTCCTCAATGTTGGAAGTGATCTCTTTATAATGTTGGAAAGCATACCTCCTAGCAATCTTAGTTTCATGTTTGCAAGATAGCATCCAACTAAGCTTTGGACTATTCTTTATACTGAAGAGCAGATTGAGTTTATCGAGATGAAGATATTTGACGTTTTGTGATGTTTTTTGGTGTGTTTTTTCAGTTTTTGGTTTGCTGGTTTGGTGCTTGCAAAAGCACATTTTTGCTCATTGCTCACTTGGTGAATTTTTGCTCGTTCTGAGTATTGACTCTATGCATCAGTTTTCCTTGGGCACCTCACTATGTTAAGTTTTAGATTTTTAAATGATGTTGGTGATTTTTAATGCTGGCTACCCTTCTCCTTGGGGGTCATACATTTCCAGCAGTGCCTTAGGTTGCGTGCCTAAAATATTTGATGGTGTTGGTTGTTGTTTCTTGGTTTTGACTTGGGTGCCTACCTCCTATGCTTCATTTGCACTTGGTTTCATGCCATTCAGAGGAGTCCTCATCAAGTTATGAGCATTTTGGTGTGATTCATGCTTGCTGGTTTGAGTTTTCTGTACGCTGGTTTTTCATATCAGATTGGTTCAAGTTATGATTTTGGCTTGTTTTTCATAGTTACTAGCTTGTGAAGTTTGGAGATCATCTAATATCATTTTGCAGTGGATTGGACAGCTTATACTATTTGTAACTTGCAGATTGCTTCTCATTGTAAGGCTGAAATTATTAGTACTGATTCAATCACTTATGTTTCTGCACTTTACCTTGTAATTCCCACTTTTAATGGAAGGGACAAGCCTCACTGTCCATTTCTTTCAATATTTACTTTTTTGTACTGCCTGCTGTACAAGCGGAAGGGGTCAGCAAGCCGCCCATATTTTACTTTTCAGTACTTTGTAATTCATCATCATGTTGATCGGATGAACCGTCAATATACTCTCGTTGAATAAGTGGTCGAGTTGCATATGCATTACTTTTGATTGGCTGAGCCGTCACTCTTTGTACTTCCCAACAATTTCAGTTTTACATGCTAACGATCCCCTTTCTACCGTATGCTCTCACCTTGCCCACACTGGGATTTGGGTGATCAGAAAGTGAAAGGGTTCCTTTAAGCTGGCCTATTTGGATTTGCTAATGCTAATGGGTGATGTTGTGAAAAAAATGAAAAAAAATGTTGGGGGATATTTTAAAGCCACAATTTTTTGAAGCTTACTCTACCACAAAACAACTCTTGAGCCCAAGGAGAAAACTAAGTCAAATGTTAATCTGAGTATCAACTAATTTGTCCCAATCAAAGTCCATATAGCCTATCTACTTAAAAATGTCAAAAGTACACTTAATATATCTCAACTATTTTTTTGTTGTTTGTCAATGAATTAGCTTTTGTCGATCCACTATTTGGATTAGAGACATTTTTTGAATCCATCATTTTGAAGATGTTGATCAATCTCTATGTTGTTGGAAAAATTATTGTCATTGATGTCAAAATAGAAAATTGTGATCATTGATGTCAAAGGTGTTTTTTTGGCCAACCTATGGATCCAAGATTGGCGCCCACCTTTTGAAAGAAAGAAAAAATTAAAATTATATTTATGTGGGCCAATCTCTCCTTTTTTGTGGCTTCCACTTTAGTGGTGATTAAAATTAAAAATAAAAATATTAAAAAGAGGATGATGTATTATGCCACCCTTATTTTTTTCAAAAACTTCACAACTTGCATCCATTAGTGTTAGCCCAAAATGAAATGATAGATATACTGGAAAGCAACCCTTCACTTTCTGATCACCTAGATACCAAAGTGGGCAAGGTGAGAGCATTTGGTGTAAGGGGGTCTTTGCAAATATTGAAAGTGATAAAGCTAATTGAAAGAACACCTTCCACTTTTTGATCACCCAAATCCCAATGTGGGCAAGGTGAGAGCATACGGTGGTTGGCTTACAATTAAGAACTTGGCTAAGCTACCACTTCTTCAGAGGGGTGAGCAGTAATAATAATGCTAGAAAGTAAACAAGTAAAGCTATTGGCGGCAAGCCAGCCAATAGAGAAAGAAAGGCACTTTGCGGCAAAGGCAGCCACTTCCACTTTTTAGCGGGCTACAAGAAATAAAATAAAGAAAACTTGACCACTTATTTAGCGAGAGTGAAGTGCAATAAGCAAAAGGCTCAACCACTTTTTAGTGGGAGCAACCACTTATGTAGTGCAGTAAGTATCCAAAAAAATTGAAAGTAAAGAGTTGAATGGTGGTACCATAACGGCGTTACAATATGATGTCCAGTACAATATAACGTGAGATAAACATGACAATATGATTGCCCAATGAATCAAATATTAAATTCTTGCAACATATCAATGATTAGGCATTATGAAATATGAGAGAACAAAGTTATATCAGGTTTGATATACTGTAACATCAGTCTGATTTTCTTGGACAGAGAACCTTAAACACCAACCAGCACCCCTTGAAATGCTCATAACTCTCCAAGTACTCATCAGAATGACCTCAAATATTTTGCAAAGGGTTGAGCAGGTCTAGACATACAATCTCAAGTTGCAAAACACCTCGAACTAGGCAATAAAACTTAGGCATAGATCCCAAGGCACCACCAACAATGGTACGACCTCCCTAGGAAGGTCGACCTCTCCTCAAAAATCAGATCCTCTGCTAAAAACTACCAAAACTTGTGCACATTAACAATACCCACAAAAAGATCTCAACTCCTCCGTTTAGTATGAGCAAAAATGTGAGTCAGCCATACATAAACTAGCAACATGAAAATCTGGTAAACACACCAAAAAGATCTCCAAACTGGAAACTAGCACACAACCACACAAAAAATGCTAGAAAACGTCAAACCCAACAAGAACAAAAAGCATAAAGAAAGCCATCACCAATGTTCCATACAAATATGAAATATCAAAACAATAGCTATACGTCTATGACTCTATGGCATAGTGGAGCCAACATCCTTCCTACGAAGGTGTCTAAGGGTCCTGGATGATGTTGCAGTTGCAGCCATAGTCTCTGCCTCTGTCTGACTCTCCATGCCACTCTCACCAATAGCAGCTATGTCTCTTCGTGCTCTAGCCTCCTCCTTAGCCATGGCTACAACCTCAGCCTCTCTCTCTGCCTGGTCCACCCAATCAAGGTCCTCGTCACTAAAGACTGCATCTGTAACCTCAGTGGCCCACTTAGATTGCGAATCAACCTCCTCTAGATTGATCAAGGTGTTGTTGTGGTCAAAAAGCTTCCTGTATCTGAGCCGAAGGTTGTAATGAACATATACCAAGTCATTCATCCTCTCCACTGTCAATCTATTCCGCTTCTTGGAGTGTATGTGCTCAAACATACTCCGATTGCGCTCACAACCAGATGAACTGTATGGCTGGCTCAATAGACGAATGTCAATATTTTGCAGGTTTCGTGTATCGGAACCAAACAACTCCCACCATCTATCTGAGATGAGAAAAAGAAAAAAAATCAATCTCATTTCAAGTTTCAAGTTCAAGTTCAACATTTAATAATAAAATACAATATAAAAAGATGAAAATTATGTCCTTAAATATATTTTTACTTGATAGTAATGTTGTCCTACTTGTTGACGTGCTTTTTATGACAGCGCCAGCACAGAATAAAGTTGTCCAACGGTCACTCTATTCTCTCTTGATCAAAGTGTCCCACATGCTAAGATTGCTTGAAAGTTCATGTGTTCGACTCCAAGGTTCCCTTTATCGCGAATAGACTCAGTTGGTTGATGTGTTTTGCTGGTTATTTCAAGGGGACTTACGTAGTTGTTCGACTCTGTGACGCAATTAGGACATGAATGATTTGGCAATATTGTTCTGGTATCTAGACTGACTCGGAAAATGCAGAATTTAAAGGGGATAGGGATAGGGATTCTACAAATCTAGTTCTAAAGGGTGGAGGACGAGGATCGACTTGAACAATCTTCAAACCAAACTTTGCTTTGTCTCCTTTCGAACAACTCCGACAAAGTTCAAACTACGACGCAACATGTTCAAACCGTCAATACGACGCATACAAACATATGAACCATAATCGAAGTTAAGTGCTGATACTCCAGTTGACCACGCAAGGCGAACTTACCATCAGTAAGCCTGCTAGTGGTATGGATGAAGAAGATATGCTTAAATCACAACGCCACACTCCACAATTAACAACTACTTGCATGAAATAAAATCTATTTTACTCTATCTACCTTGAATTGGAAAGACGAAATGGCCTTGCTAGCTACTCATAACAAAGAAGAAATCACCAAGCAATGAAACTCTTTGTATTATGAAAAGTGTTCACAACAACCTTTTACAAAACTTTCAAAGGAAAGTTTTCTTCCCTCCTCAATCTAAAGCTAACTTCTAAGCTAAATGCCTTCTACTCTCTAGCTTTGATTCAACTCTTGATCTAATCTCCAATTCTAATCTCTAATAATTTACAAATGAGGGGGGATGCCCCTTTTATAATAAGTCCAATTCAGTGGACGGTTCAGATCAAATTACAATGAAGGGCTCAGATCGAGCCACCTATGCCTTGATTAG
>VCHN02003925.1:0-12999 GCA_007115665.2 Sequoiadendron giganteum | reverse complement strand
TTTTTTCAAATTTAGATTTGTAACTATGCTATCTAGCACTTTTTTTTGGTTTCTTAGTGTTTTATTGAATATTTTTTTCTTAATTAAGTTTTGAAGTCAAACCAATTATAATTTAGACATAGGTGGACCATATAACACATAACGTTTTTTGTATGTATTGAAATTCAATTTTTTTTGTTGGATCAAGGACATCAATGCCAAGCATCTAGATATTTTCAGATTTTTTTTGTAATCTACTATTTTTTCCTATGTACTGAACAAAGAGATTTATTTTCGGTGAAAAACCTATGTTTTATTATACTTGATGGAGAGCTTGTTTCAAGGACTATAATCCTTCAGCTGAGTTTGTCAATTTGATTCCATTTTCATCCTCAACCCAAGATTTGAAACCCAAAATTATGCATAAAATTGCAGATGGAGGGGGGCAAGGACAAAAAAGGGGTTCTAGCAAAGGGGGGTTTTCTAGAAGGGGAGTTCACTAGAACCACTTAAAAATAACATTAAAAAAACTATTTTTTTATTCAAAAAATGGCCAACATGGGGTTCAAGTGAACCCCCCCCCAAAAAAAAAATTTGAGTGCCCAAGCAACTTTTGTTCGTCAATGCAATTGTAACTCACTTGTGTGGGATCGCCCAGTGCCAGGATGGAACAATTTGAAAGACATATCAAAGAGCCTAATATTTCCAAGAGGCTCTAGTTCATGGAAGGTGCCATTAAAAACATATGCATGGTGGTGGATGGAATAATAAAGAGAGAAATGATGAGAACTATCTTGAGACAAGGTAAAATTTAGAAACAATAGAAGAAAAAGGGTCGTAGGAATGAAGCCGACATGTCCAAGAACAGGGAGCTCAAGGAAAGCTAGTCTGATGTCATGGAGGACCTTCAAAAGAACTGGAATTTTATTAAAGATTACTAATTTGTTTCCTTTTCATGATAGGGCTTTGGATGTGTCTATTTTGCATTAGTGCCTTTTTTTGTTTGGTCTACAACTATGTTGTTATTGACTTAGACTAGTTCTATATGTTAGTGTATTTAGTTTCTAGTAATACTCTGCCTAGTATTAAGACTGTGCTTAATAGCTGGTGGTTATGGTATTTTTTGTCTAGCATGTTTTTGATTTGGATAAGTGGAATGCTTATCATGTGACTAATCTTTGTTTTTTGGTAGTCTCTTGGTTTTTTTATGTTGTTGTCTTAACTTTGATGTCCCCGACTGGTTTTTGTGTTCTTCGGTCTGTTTTGTTGAGTCCTTCAACTCAGTTGTTCTTTTGTATAGGATCAGGGCCCTAACCATGTTTATCTAATCAAAAACATTATTTTTAGGCTAGATAATAAACTCACTCATGTCAAATGTCTTAATCCATTGATTGAAGGGGTTAAAGCATGTTTTTGAATTCGTATAAGTCATCTTGCTTAGCGGGTTCCTTATCATGGGAAATCTTTCATTTTTAAGTCCCCAACCATGATAAATGGCTCATGAATTTGGCCTTCACTTTTTATCATTCCCACTTAAAATCATCATTAGCATAACATATGAATTAAGAATAATCAAAATCCAAGAGAAATTATGCTCATGGGGGTTATGGGTTGTCCTCAAAACCCGTCTGGTCATACTCATGTTATCATTATTACAAACACTCGAAGCCCTTATTTTCATACTTCTATCAATGTCCCAAAAGTCCCAAGAATTGAAAGGAAAATCATTGGGTAAGGAGTGTTTACCAAGAATTTGTATAAAAATGTTAATAATAATATTTTGAATTTTAAAGTTTGAGTAATAACTTGGATAAATTGTATTGTTTATTTCTTTTGATTATTAACTATTTTTTAATTATTTAAATTTTTTATAAGATAATTCATAGGAAATTATTTATTAAATTCTTTTATCATACAAATTAAATTTATTAATTTTATAAAATTTTAATAATAATGTTTATAACTTAGACCTAGTGAGGTGAGATGAGTTATATAAAATGATGATGATATGGCAACTAATTCTTACAAAGTAAGGTGTGGTTAGATCAATAATTGTTTCATGACTGCTCACTCTTTATTTATGTGCAAAATATGATTTTGGCTATTAGTGATTCAACTATATTAGATATTAGGTGCTCAACAGTCTTGGTTTTAGCTATGGATCTTGTTTTGTTTATCTTTTTAATGACATCCTACGCAATGCCATAGTGTGGTTAGTGATGCTCACTTGAGCTTTGTACTAAGGTTTAAAAAAGGGTTTTACAAGTTTGATGAGAACAAGAGAAAAATAGCCTCGTATCTCTAATGAGGGAATGATCAATGAATTTTTTACATATCTAGACTGAGAAATAAAAATATAGATTTGAGAATTTGGGTGCTCATAACTTGGGACCTAACCAAAGAGGTTTAAAGGGAACTATGTGTGGGGATTCCTACAACCATTCCCAATCTATTGTTGGATCCTAGTCACACTCATGGAAGGTGAAAGGCATTTGATATGGTGTAGGAATTAATTTATGATTCTATTTTATCAACAATTACTAGATGGTACCTCTTTTATAGTCATATCGAAGATGCTTTCCTCCAAGGTGAGTATTATTTCAACTATACTCTAGATTACCTTCATGTTGTTAAGTAGTGTTAGGTATATATGCAATAATTTATTTAGGAAATTACCAAGGGCCTTAAGGTATCTCTACCCACCAATGTTATTCTTATTTTTTTCTAATTGTTGTAATGATGAGGAATTTGATGACTTTATCAAGGTTCCTTTGCATCATAAGTCTAAATTATGGAGTTTCAATGAGGCCAAGGTAATTTTTCTTGTCACCCCTATTTTTTATTATAGACTTTGTATTAATACACTCATAATTATTAAATGGGGTGGTAATTTTCCTCCACTTCCAATATATAATGAGGACTATTATTGATTTTGGTACGTTATTTGTTCTCTCTAGGTTGGGGTGTATATGACTCTAATCTTTAGCTGGGTTGTTTTCATTTTTTGTGGATATCACATTTGGTAGTTATGCATATATACAATTGCATTTTATATATGCCTCAATTATATTTGTACTTATTGCTTTTTATTATAGCATTTTTACGTTATTTATGTTATAACCTCCCACAACTCTAAAATATTTGATTTCTCATTAACTATTAGTATTTGTTGTTTGTGTTAGGTATTCAATGAAATGAAAGAATTATCCAATAACTTCCACAAAATAAGCATGCACGTAAAATAACAAAAATTATCATAAAAACATCTAAGAAATTTATAATGAACTTGTATATGTAGGACAAGGAGGAAGGAAGCTGAGAGTGGACCACTAACTATATCTCAAAGAAGTGTGACACATGTAAAACACTTGGGACAAGTGCAAGGATATCCATCATGCTCCTATGCAATGAGACAACAAAATCTCTAAGAAAGCTTAAGATAATGTGAATATGTCTACTAGGTACTTCATAAATATAAACTAGATAGATAATGTCTATTTTTCACACTATCACTTCCTCTTAATGATACTTAGGGAAAAATACAATCATTAAAAAATGATTCCCAACAACAAGACTTGATGTGATAATTATATACAAAAAAAAAATTCTCATAAATAGAGTAAAGGTGAAAACCATGCAAAAAAAAACTCTCCAAAAAAGAAAACTAAATACAAAGGAAAGAGGAATAAAAACCCCCAAAGCATAACTTCCTTCACCCCAAGCATATGTTGTAACTAAATATAGTGAGGAAATACTAAAGGTTTAATAAATATTTCCACAACTTGCTCTTGATTAGATAAATTCTCTAAGGAGAGAACACTGTCATGGATAATTTATCAAATGAAATGCATGTGTATCTTGATGTGCTTCATCCTCTAATGCTCCACTAAGATGCATGAAATATGAATGGTACCTTGGTTATCAAATTAAAGAATAGAAGGATTATCATGTGGAAGACCAAACTCTATCATAATTTATCACAGGCATATAACCTCTTGGCTAACAAGTATTGCACATCGATACTCAACCTCAGTGGATGATAATTCAATACTAGTCTTCTTTTTGCAAGACTATGCAACTAGAACAAAACTAAAGAAAAAAATAAACCTAGAAGTAGACTTCCACAATTTAAGATCACCTATCCAATTTGAGTCAATGAAGCCTACTATATTTGAGTCTCCTAGTGTGTACTAGTGTAAAGTATAGATCTCAAATAAAATAAAAATAAAAATAAAACATTATTAGCAAGAAATACTCTTATTTATAGTAAATCAAGAGGATTATCCTCATTACATGTCAAGTCATCATTCAACATTACATTCTTACATAGGACATGTTGGTCCTCAAAAACTCGGGTTTGAACCACGAGAGGTTGCCAAGCTCTCACAACGCTTTTGGCCAACATACAAGGCCAATTGATGCAATTGAACCTTCTTCTCTTTAGGTTCTACTAGACCAAGGTGGGTGAACCTATGTGAAATATGCAGATTTGAAATGAATTCTGCTAAACAATCTACCCACAATGGCAATTGGAAATGAATAGACAAAATGACTGTAACTACAACTACTACACAAAAGGAAAGATTTGAATATATTTTTGCTATGAATTCTACTCTCTGGGATATGGCAGATCAGTGCCTTCTATCTATTGGGCAATGGACTCAAAAACAACAAGAACTCAAGGTGTTTCCCTCTCTGACTCAATTCAAGTTGTTAGGCATATTTAAAGTATGAAATTCTATGACTGGCATATTATTTCACCCAATTTATGACTTGCATAAGTTATGCTTGAATATTTTCCTACCAGGTTCTTCTTTAATCATCCAACAAAAATCCTAAAATCATTGTGACTTATCTAAAAGAATTTAGTTCTAATTTGCAGACACCTATTAAATAATTCACACAAAGTGAAAAAATGCACTGTGATAAATCAAAAATGTACTTGTTATCTTGATTTAAATGATTTAAAAATTTATAATTGGAGACAACCAGATAGGAAATTCCACAATTATATCATCTTAACAACCGAACTCAAAAAAGATTGCACCAGTTTAAAATTGTTTTATCCATTATAGTTTGTTTCAAGAAGGACTGTTCCTCCTTTTACATCCCAGTTCTATTATTTTTCCAAGAAATATCCCTCTCTCCTCTGCAACTGATTTCTTCAAATTATTTATACAATGTATTCGAAGAGTCACGACTCTTCATTTAACCAGTAAAACCGTTTACATTCCATTACAGCAATTAAAATATTTAATTGAGTTGCCTCTCGAAAAATTAAATATTTTTACAATAGTTTTGTATTTAATTTTGTTTTAATACTTTTCCCGCCATTATACTTTATGTCTTCGTGGCCGTTATTGTCTTTATCGCGGTCAACCGCTTGACCAGCCGCGATATGGTAGTGACTGCCTTTTTCACGCCCTCCTCTTTACCTTACCGCTTTACCGCTCATCTCATTTCACTGCTCAACTGCCGACTTCGTTTTGTCCAACCGTGGAATCTGTCTTTGCCAACTGCTGCCTTCTTGTCACTGCGATCTTCATTTGAACCCCCTGCGGTACCGCGATGAACCTCCTGTCAGCTTGCCTGGCCGGTTACTAACTGCCCACCACGCCACCATGGTCTATGCTTTGACCGTGCATTGTGGCATGGTAAACACTTTGTGCCTACCCCTTTAGTCACTATCGTTGCCCACCGCTCTACTGTGGTCCCTTCTCTGGCCGATCATGGTGTGGCGATAACCGCCTTCATTGTCTGCTAACGCTTTATCGCTGTCACCGCGGTCTCCCCATAAATCGGTGGCAGCACCACGGTGACTCTTTTGTCTACTTTCCACTGATTGTTACCGTGCCATCGCGGTCTGTATTTTAGCCGGCCATGGTGTAGCAATAACTATTTGATGACCACCAGGCTTACCCTCCACCACACTATCACGGATAGTCTAATAGTTGTCAGCGGTAAGAAACAAAAGATAGAAAATTCAAGGGGTAAAAGGTAACGGTATGAAAAATAAAATATTTTAGCACCTTGGATGAGAAATAAAATGAATTTTTTCATGAAAAGATAGGAAAATAGGTATAAATGAATAAAAAACCATAGGATATTGATGGAAAATTAGGTTCAAATGGGAAAAACCTTTAGGGTTTAAGCGGAAAATTTAGGTTCTAACAGTGGCTCCTATTGGGGATGAGTGGTTTTCAAAATCACTACAAGAATCCAGGATATCTTTGGGAGAGCAACCCGAGTAAAGGACATGAAAAATGAAGGCAATGGCAGATGAAGGGAATAAACAGATGAATGATATGAAAGATGGAGCATGAAGAATGGAAAACCCTACACTATTGTACATGGAAAAAATATTTTTTCAACAAGGGAATTTCTGAGAATGTCCATGTACTGGCAAACCCAAACCCTTCAAAAACTATTGTGCATGGAAGAGAATGATTAAAGAGGTTTGTTAGGAATTGTCCATGCACTGGAAATCCCTAACCCTCTATGTCTTCTATGGTTCAAAACTCAAACCATAAAGGATGGCCCCAGGCCACCCAAAAGAAAAACCTGCACTTTCCTCTGTCATAGACCTTATTTTGATTAAAGCTCATCAGGTTTCTTTTGAAAATATCCATTCGAGCTACCCTGCAACATGCACTATCATTGAAAACCTTCAGGAAATCATTGTATTCAACTTGATTCATATTTATTTCATCACTATGCATTTAATCATTCTTATTATCATATGAAAAACATTTATCACCCTCAACATACAAAGTGTATCCACATTCAACAAAACATTCATAGGCATGCTCACTATCATATGTTGCTGAATGATCAAGCAGTTGTACTAGGACCTAAAAATATGAATGCTTCACATGGGAATCTACAAATTCTATCTCATTAGCATCTTCTAAAATAATCAAATCAAAATTACTTTCCATTTCTTTTCTATCACCAGTTGGCATTGACACATACCTCTGATCCATACAATCATCCTTACACATACTTGAATCAACAAATGTTGAACACTCATCATCAATAACATGCAAACCAACATATTTTTCTTGCAGGCAGAAATCATTCAAATCACATACCTCTTCTTGGACAAACATGGATCTTTGATTAGCTTCAAAGAACTCCTCATCACTGTGAGAGATGCACATAGAGTCGTTGGAATCACTACACTCAGTAGTTTCACTGTCAAAACAAATATAGGTTGGAGGCAAAACTCTGGAATCATCTTTATGTGCATACTTCTAGTATTCAAGAATTAACAAATCTAAAAATTGCTCACTACTAAGTGAACAAGGCTCTGCTTCCATATCTTCTACCATGTCTCCAACTTCTTGATCTCCATAAGAACTGCAAGAATCACCCTGTTGAAGATCAACATCCACAATTTCATCTTCACAATTTGACTCACAATCTGTTATGTAGGAGAAACTCTCCCTATCTTCATTGTTGGATAGCATGATATCTTCTTCTATTGCAGCTTCTGAAGCACTGTTGGTAGTATCCACATACCTCGTCCCAAGTATGGAATCAATAAGTTTATTCACTGCATCCAAGGCACACTGTTTTGATGATTCTGGCCAATAAACTAATTCAGGCTTTGATGCTCTTAAAATTTGTGCAACAAATGTGGGTCTTGTTGGCCTAAAATGAGGAGGTAATTGCATACAGATATTTGTCATCCTATTGTACAGAGTTTACATCTTCTCCCTTATATCTCCTTATGTCAAAAAAGGCATCCACAAGACTTTTGTTTCTTTCTTGAATTTGAAAATACTCATCAAAAGTGTTCTGATGTGAATAGAGTACATTACCTTTATTATCAAAGTTCTTCTTAGTTGCATCAAGAAGCACTTGTGGTGTCCAAGATCTCCTGGCATTTGTGTCTTAATCCTCACTGTATGATGGCCTGTTTGGTGATGTATTTTGAGCACCTTTGACTCCCAATTGGAGCAATTTTTGGTTCACTTGTAGCATCTGTTGGTCCAATTGCAGCCTTTGTTGTCTCAATCCCTTCAACTCTCTTATTGACTATTGTCTCCTTTCTTCTTCTGCCATCTTGACAAAATGTTACTGCTCCCCAACATCCATGCATTATATATCAAATTAAAACAGAGTCGCCACCTACTTTTCCAAAAGTAGGAAAATGAAATGGATTGTTTTGGTTTGCCCCAACGAAATCTCCAAAAAAATGTAAAACTTTGTTGACTCTATAAATAGATAGGCTGAAAAAACTTTCTTGAGTAATTCCCTAGTAGAGTCGCCAAACTGTTGGTCCTCAAAAATGCAGGTTTGAACCATGAGAGGTTGTCAAGCTCTCACAACACTTTTGGCCAATGTACAATGCCAATTGATGCAATTGAACCTTCTTCTCTTTAGGTTCTGCTAGACCAAGGCAGGTGAACCTATGTGAAATATGCAGATTTGAAATGAATTCCCTGCTAAACAATCTACCCACAATGGCAATTGGAAATGGATAGACAAAATGACTGTAACTACAACTACTACACAAAAGGAAAGATTTGAATATATTTTTTCTATGAATTCTACTCTCTGGGATGGTAGATTAGTGCCTTCTATCTATTGGGCAATGGACTCAAAAACAACAAGAACTCAAGGTGTTTCCCTCTCCGACTCAATTCAAGTTGTTAGGCATATTTAAAGTATGAAATTCTATGACTGGAATATTATTTCACCCAATTTATGGCTTGCATAAATTATGCTTGAATTTTTTCCTACCAGGTTCTTCTTTAATCATCCAACAAAAATCCTAAAATCACTGTGACTTATCTAAAATAATTTAGTTCTGATTTGCAGACACCTATTAAATAAATCACACAAAGTGAAAAAAATGCATTGTGATAAATCAAAAGTGTACTTGTTATCCTGATTTAAATGATTTAAAAATTTCTAATTGGAGACAACCAGATATGAAATTCAACAATTATATCATCTTAACAATCGAACTCAAAAAAGATTGCACCAGTTTAAAATCGTTTTCTCCATTACACTCTGTTTGAAGAAGGACTGTTCCTCCCTTTACATCCCAGTTCTATTATTTTTCCAAAAAATATCCCTCTCTCCTCTGCAATTGATTTGTTCAAATTATTTATACAATGTATTTGAAGAGTCACGACTCTTCATTTAACTAGTAAAACCATTTACATTCCTTGACAACAATTAAAATATTTAATTGAGTTGCCTCTCGGAAAATTAAATATTTTTATAATAGTTTTGCATTTAATTTTGTTTTAATACTTTTCCCACCATTATACTTTATGTCTTCGTGGCCGTTATTGTCTTTACCGCTTGACCGATCGTGGTATGGAGGTGATTGCCTTTTTCACGCCCTCCTCTTTACCTTACCGCTTTACCGTTCATCTCATTTCATCGCTCAACTACCAACTTTGTTTTGTCCAACCGTGATATCGCGATATCCATCTTCGCCAACCGCAGTCACCGCGATCTCCGTTTGAACCCCCTGCGGTACCGCGATGAGCCTCCTGTCAGCTTGCCTGGCTGATTACTAACCGCCCACCGTGCCACCGTGGTCTATGCTTTGACTGCACGCAGTGGCATGGTAAACACTTTGTGCTTGCCCCTTTAGCCGCTATCGTTGCCCACCGCTCTACCGCGGTCCCTTCTCTGGCCGGTGACGGTGTAGCAATAACCGCCTTTGCTATCTGCTAACGCTTTACCGTTGTCACCGCGGTCTCCCTGTAAACCGGTGGCAGTACCGCGGTGGCTCTTTTGTCTGCTTTCCACTGATTGTTACCATGCCACCGCTGTCTATATTTTAGCCGGCCACGGTGTAGCGGTAGCTATTTGATGACCGCCAGGCTTACCCTCCACATCACTGTCGCGGATAGTCTGATAGTTGTCAGTGGTAAAGTGTTAAGAAACAAAAGATAGAAATTTCAAGGGGTACAAGGTAGTGGTATGAAAAATAAAATGTTTTAGCACCTTGGATGAGAAAAAATTTAAAAAAAAAAAATCATGAAAAGATAGGAAAATAGGTATAAATGAATAAAAAAACATAGGATATTGATGGAAAATTAGGTTCAAATGGGAAAAACCTTTAGGATTTAAGCGGAAAATTTAGATTCTAACAGGACATAAATACAAAGAATATTGAGAGACAATGATTGACTTGTGCGGACCATCACCAATCAAGTCATAAAGATAATGTAGTGTAGAAAATTGCATACCTTTACAATTTCACACTATGTTTGGGTCCCTTAATTTATTAGATTTAATTAAGCCTCTAATTTTCCAAATTATGCATTCCAAATCCTTATTCTTACTATTTTTTGAAGGGGGGCCAACATTAAATAAATAAATTTAATAATTAAATTACCTTGGATCATGTGTGTCCTGTAAGTATAGGCCAAGACCCATTCACCCATGGGTGAATGGGTCCCCTTTATGAGCCAGGATCTAAATGAAAATATATTTTTGGAGGCATTTTAATGATCAGAATTCAAGTTGTAAGTGTCGACTTTTGGAATCTAATTTCCAAGAAATTGGATAAACAACTATAAATACCTAGTTATTTTACCATTTGAAATGGAACAAGAACTAACAAGACTTAAGGAACAACTTTCAAAAGAAACATTATCAATCATTTCTATCAGCAATCAAGATCCTAACATCATGTCAAAGTTTATGTGTATTCATGTTGTCTTGCGAAGGCTAACAAGTGTTGTAGGTCTTCATGCATTCAATCAAATCAAGAGAGCAAGATCTGATTCCCTTGAAGTGATGTATATGACTTTAGTCCTTCAACGAAGCTACTGAAGGGTGGTGAGTTACAAAAAATTGTTCATTCAACATTTCCTTCCTTTCCATTAAGGTTTTCATCATTGACATTGCCATTGTGAAAGTGGGAGCACTATTCATGGGGTTTGACTGAGGCAAGCCCCTATATGGCACAAACATGTTTCCCTCTTTGTGTATGTGCAAGTTAAAGTTTGAAGAAGGATAAAAGAGATCTTGAAGATAAATTTTTCATTGTTGCATTTGTTGTCATCATTCTTGTCAATTTATGGAAACTAAGTTGCAAAATTTATTTTTGACATTTCGACAAATTTGCAAGTGGAAAACAACATCTCAGATCTACCACCAGAGGACTATAAAAAGTATTTTGGAAGCCTAATCAAAGACCCATTCACCTAGGGAAAAATTAGTCCTTTTGCACATGTCAGAACCAACTTTTTGTGACAAGTACATGCCCTCTGATATCTTCTAAATCTTCCCTCAAAGTGTTACATTTTTTTTTATCTTCAAGAATCTGCATTTTATATATTAGGTAATGTTGTGCCTTCTATACACACACCTCGCTTGGACTGGAGACCCCTTCTTCCTGTTTTGCCTTTTGTCGGGTCGGTTTACGCTTGCTTCACTTTTGTGCCCTGTTTTGGACCTAATGGACTAAGATGCCTTCAAATTGCAAAAAATCCCACCATGCCTAGTTGTTCGTTAAAGTTTCGTAAAGTTTGGAGAAGATGCAGAAAGTTTCATGCTGGTCTTCATCAATGTGGAAGTCGCACCTCCTTTCGTCGTCCACGGGAATCTCTTTGTGGGTCGTTGTCTGCAGGATGTCATCCCCATGGCACCGTTCCCAGAGGCATTTGCCCCTCGTCTTTCTACACAACCTTTCGCACCCCGGCAGCTGCACCTCATTTTTTTGTGATTGTACACCATGCATTTTTCAAAATACCATGCATTAATGGGTCTTGGGCTTATAAATATGAGCTCTCGACCTATCATTTTCACCTTCACGAATTCAAATTTTGAAGAGCCTATTAAGCAATTGCTTGTGTGAGTGTATTTAACAATCGAAGTATCATATTTCTCCTCCATCTGTGCGGCAGTAGGTATGAATCTAAATCCCCTCGTCTCTGTGCTATTTAAATTTACCAAGGGGTCGCTTGCTAGGGTTTTCTCAGGTAAGGATTGAAAAGGTTAGGGTCTTAATTAAACGCGATCAAAATGAATTCTACAATACTGTGGTTGCAATCGTGACTAAACAGGTGTTGTTGCGCTCCAAAATTTGACACCCTAGTGTACCAGCTAGTAGCAAACTTGAACCTCATGAAAATTTTCTAAGTACATAAGCCATTCTCAAGATCATGTTGGTGGATGGACGTCTTTAAAGCATCGTTCTCAATGGCATGAGTGTTAGCGACCTTCGTTCTCCCCATTCCCACGAGTGAGCTTGGGGATTATTAAATCCATTAAAATTTGAAAATGTCTAATGTTTGAAGTGTGTGAGTTCTCCTCTATGAGACGCCATTGGCGGGGAGCCATGGAACTAAGGCCGTTGTTAACAAAAAAAATTTAACGACTTTCCAACCAACGCCTTCCCTGCCAACCATTTATGCAAACACCAAGCAAAACCACTAAGTCCTCGAGCCTCTATGGGTTGTTCCATGTAGGAAACCGTAGGCGGAAGGTCGCTCGACCTAGGACGTTATTAACAGAAAAACATAGATGTCATTCCGTTTGGCGGCTTCTAACCTTTCATTTTCCGCATGCACTCAATGCAAAGTCCTAATGACATAAGCATCAATTCCAACATTACCACATTGACCCTCTTGAATGGGAAGCGAAAACTCCAAGTCAAAAACCTGATGAAAGTTTCCCCATGCGTAATTCCATTTGCGAGATGTCATCCACTCCTAGCTGCTTTCAAATAGAATCAACCATGATGGCATCAGGGTCGGATACCTCCACATCATCCTTTTCTGTATCATACAAATAATTTCCCCAATCACAAAGTCAACTTTGATTTCATTTACCCATGTGCTAAAAGAACTGTTCAATGAGCCAGGCATAGAACATTGAAGCCTAAAGCCTTTGCGGGTTTTCACATGCGGGAGGCCGCTTGTGGATCTCCATGAGCCAGATGTCATAACTCAACTTCTTAACATTCTATGGCATCTACATGAGCGACACCCGCATGCTAGGTTCCTGCACTTTTCCAAATGACTAAAATCTCAAGCATAATGA
>VCHN02004208.1:0-12373 GCA_007115665.2 Sequoiadendron giganteum | reverse complement strand
TAATAGGCCTAGAGTCTGAAGCATGCAACAGTGAATTATAGCACAGAGAGATCCAAAATTACTCCCATAGATAAAGATAAGTAGGCCTTGAACAGTGAAGGAAATTAGCAAAACGTTCCAGATTTGAATTGAAATTCGAATGAAATTCGGCAAGGAAAAAATTTGAAAAGTAAAAAATTCGGATTAAATTCGCCTTATGTAATTTTTTATTTTTTATAAATATAAGTAATACATTACTAAACAATACAGTTTGGGGTATGACATTTTTATATTATTTTCCCATATGAGGTTTGTGTATCTATATATATATATATATATATATACAAATCTATAAATATTTATATAATATAAATATAGAATTTTATAACATTATATTTATATATTTTCATTAATAAAATAGATAATATAGATAAAAATAAAAATAAAAATAATATATACATAATTTTAATTTATTTTTAAATATAACAATATATCAATAGTTTTATTTATTTTTGATATATTGCTTGTATTTAATAGTTTTATTTATTTTTAAATTTAAACAATATATCAATAGTTTAACTTTAAAAATAAAAAGAAACACTATATTTTATTTTTAAACCATCAAGTAAAAATATATTAATGTGTATCTTAACTTAAAACTAAAACTACATTAATTTTTATCTTAACTTAAAAATAAAATATAAAATATTAAAATTTAGGTTTAAGTTTATCTTAACTTCAAAAACATTAAAGTCATCGCAGGCATAAAACAATAGGATAGGTGGTCGAGCGAAGGCAAGGGACTGGAATGTCAAGATGTCGGCGAATGGAGGAATCCATTATTCTGACTAGCGAGAGCAAAGAATGTCATCAGACCGCACGAACAAGTCGATGCTCCTCTTTGTTCTTGTCCAACAAGGAATTACGACCTATAGTGGCTTTGGGAGGACCCTGAGCATTGCCGTGAAAAAGCTTGTCGTCGTTAACAAGCCAGAATTGATAACCTACAACCCCAATCATTAATACAGTTGCCCAAATAGACATGTTTACCACCATTGACGATAGAGGCGTGAGAGTGCAGACGTGAGAGGGATCACCAATGGCAGTAAAATTTAATACAGCACACTTACGCAACTCAACCAAGGTGTTTTTGCAGGACCCCTACCGGAGGAATAATATTGGCGCCTTGTCTGTATGAATTTTTGACAAATTTAAACGAATATTATTAGGGTTTTTCACATTCGCCAAATTTCGAATTTGAAGCCGAAAATTCGGCGAATGCGGTGACACAAGTTGTGGACTAACTTCAGTGCTTAACTTACAAACAGAAAGACACATACAACTTGGATCAAATGAGACAAAAGCATTAAAAACTACTAAAATATATCAGAACATCAGAAAAAATAATTTCATATCAAATACTTTTCTACAAGGATATTAAAGAGGAACACAGTGCCACTGCAACCCCTGCACAAAGTAAATTTGGATCTAAATCAATAAGTGAAAAAAAACATAAACTACGAAAATCATCCTAAAGAAGTAAATGACTTAACTTTTTGCAGGTAACACAATAAATTTTTTGATATATATGCAAATGTGTTAAAGAAAGTTTCTTATCATGATGATTGCATTATTTATACAAGTAGAACAAAAGAACTGTGAAAGAAATTACTAATACATAGCATATGTATGAGAAATTCACTATGGTGCACATGGAACATCTAGGTAGCATGTAAAATTGTAAACATAACGAAAGCCATTTCCAATACTTCCTATCATGGAAGAGATTTCTAGCTATGCTGGCCATGTAAGACATGCCTTCCAAACATTTTCATAGTTCATCTAGTATTAAATACCACATCCACCACCTATAACAATCATATAATTTAAGCCTATAGAATACCATCTCTTTAGAAAACACTTATTTCACGAGAAATGTAGATGAGACCTCAATAATCAATCCTGACTAGCTAGCATTTTGGTGACTATGGTAGAATGTTACATGCTCACTCTCCTCCCAATGAATTTTTTTTCATAGAAGCGCACTAGTGAGAAACATAAGCATCCTCAAAATCATGGGAGACAAAATGCAATTCTAAAAAAAGTGAACTCAATATATAAAACCTCCAGCATTTCAATCAAGCACTTGTTACAAAGATAGCTTGGAGAATATTGCACACTCACTCACCATGGGGAACTATGTTTTAAGTAAAAACACATCTCAAATTCTCAAGAATGGCCACTAACTGCCCAATCTCATTCTTCACCATCCAGCTTAGCACAGCTCACCAGGACGAAAATGGAGATGCTGAGAAATAAACTCATTGAACAAGTGGAGAATGGACAATGTATTTGTGTTTGTTAGGACAGACAAAATGGCCAAACCCACTGTCTATGGATAATCTCCAAGAATTACTGAACAACATCTATGCACAAGGACATAAATATCTCTCAGATTATACACAGGGCAATCATGAGAATTTCAATGGATGGTCCTTTGAAACAATATAGAAAATAGAGGTCAACCAGCAAGAACAGACTAAGCAATTAATCAAGGAATTGACCTTAACACCTGTTCTACTGATTAAGAAATAAGACAATTTAATATGGCTTGAGACTAATAACGGAGTGTGCAGTGATGTATTCCTATCACAATATTGGTCAGAAAAATCAAGCCCAACTACAGAAATAAAAAATTGTCATCCTTGATGGTAAGATTGAAAATTTGCTCAGTCCTATGGCTTCGCATTCATGACAAACAAATTATAAAGGAGAGGTTAGGTTGAGCTCCAAATTTGTATGAATTGCCAAAACAAGGGAGAGACAATTGGTCATCTATCTTCCAAGGAAAACTTGCTTAATCCATTTGGAGAAAAAATGACTGACATGCTTGGACAGAAAGCTCCAACCACATTCAAGCACTAAAATTTCTTGGAAAGGGACACAAATTGAGATGCAAATCCTATTTTAAATGCACATCATTAACCCAGAATTCATTCTATGAAACCTTTGGGAAGAACCCAATAACATAGCTATTTACAATCATATCCTGAGGCATATGACAGCACAGATCAGAAAAAAGGGGTTGTTTGTATTAGCACTTATTGTTCCACTATAGACCTCATTGATTAACAAATCAATGGGTACATCCCACTACAAAATTTTCCAAACTAAATTTTGATGAGGCATCCAGAAACAATTCGGTCCAAGAAAGAACAGGAGGCATCATCAGAATAAGTGAAGGCATTCCTTAAATCTGCTATCAGAAATTGACAGGAATTCAATCAGACAATTGGACAGAAATACTGGAATGACCCATCAAATTATCAACCTTCACATAGAAGCAGACTCTAAGCCAATAATTCACCCCATACAAAAGCATCCGCACAAGAAAGATCTCTCAAATGACGACACACACAAAGAACACAACCTAAATGGAAAATGAGGAATACAATTGATACACAGAAGAATACTATCACGGTTTGGTTGAGGTACAATTAGCCAAACACTTGGCTGAACATCATATTAGGAATTTAGGAGTCAAACCCATGATTTGCATTTTCCTCTTGATCCAGTTCATTTGCCAGAATATTACAGGTTGCTCTCCAATCAATTTTCCAAATATGTATCCAAAAGGCTTAAAATGCAATAAAAACTTTTACGCATAACGGGTGAAAGAATTTGAATATTAGGACAACTTAAATAAAAAATTTACTATTGCTCAAATCCTAAAACTAAACAAAAACCCAGAAAAGGCTCAAGTTAACAAGGTGACCAAAATTGTATATATCAAGAACCAATATCAACTTATCCTCCCTTAGTGTGATGTTCTCTTGGCAATGTTATATTGCAGGATAGGAGTATACGGTTGCAAGCTCTATTCCAAGATTCCTTAAGCCCCTCAGGTCATATTCATGACTCATGGCCTTCCGTGTCCATGCAACCTTTAGCTATCATTCACACATCTCTCATTACTCATTTCCCTTTAAAACACCCCAGGCCAATCTTTTTGGCCCTGGCTGAAAACATCCCCTACCCTTTGTTAGGGATTGTCTTAAATTACCTATTCATCTTCAATTGACATTGTCATTATAAGTACCAAAATATTATTTGGAGAGGTATAAGTAGTCCATTATCATCCTCTCCGGACTCATTTATTCATATCAATGTGAAGTTACACTTGCTCCCCAAAAAATTCAGTTGTTTTCGAGACAAGGACATCCCCAGGACATAGGAACTCTAGGGACTAAATTGCATCTCTAAAATGCACTAGAAACACCTAGGCGTCCCTCACATCATTCAGCTAAAAAAGTGCTTTCTTAGTAACCCTAATGGTTAATGGATCCCGCCCACACCATAAGCAATCACAACTTTTTTTCTGGAGAATGAAGATTTGGTTAGAAATAGCAAGGACTTGGTGTAGTACAAGCAGAGATAAAATTGTGAAAATAGTACTACTACTCCTCTGGGGGCTCCACCCCCAAACCCCAACCCACCTCCATCCCATCATCACCCCCTACCATCCCCAAATCTAGGCCCTTGGTCCCCCCATCCCCTCATCCATAGAATCCATGGAACATAGATGTAGAATAGTAGTCTCTAATAAGCTATCACATCTTGAGTCCAAACTACTAATCTCATATGCTCAACAGTATATTCTGCTACCAATCTTGTTTATTTCAGATTTGTTAATTAGGTAAAATACTTCCTTTCAATGATTGTCCATAGTGGGCTACTAAGTATTACTGTATTTAGTAAATTCCTTCCAAATGAGCAACCATCCTTGATTGTTACTCATCATCCATTGGTGCCACTAGTAAGGTTCTGATTTTAAATGTAGTGAGATTATGTAAAATATTACAAAGCTTAAAATATTGCTCCACTAAACCTATACACAGAGTTACATTTGTACAATCAAACTTGTGGATGGCTATTTTGAGTAGGTTCATTTTTTGTCCTCGAAAAGGACACCCTTGCCCTTGGTTTGATTTGTTTCGGTTGCACTCTTTAGGGTTGTTCGACTATGTATACATAGTTATCATTGATCTAGATTCTTGGGTCTGGCATTTTAGGGCTTCAATTTTGACAATAATTGTTGTTTAAATCCATCCTGTTGACGTGCTTTTTATGACAGCGCCAGCACAGAATAAAGTTGCCCAACGGTCACTCTATTCTCTCTTGATCAAAGTGTCCCACATGCTAAGATTGCTTGAAAGTTCATGTGTTCGACTCCAAGGTTCCTTTTATCACGAATAGACTCAGTTGGTTGATGTGTTTTGCTGGTTATTTCAAGGGGACTTACGTAGTTGTTCGACTTTGTGAAGCAATTAGGACATGAATGATTTGGCAATATGTTCTGGTATCTAGCTGACTCAGAAAATGCAGAATTTAAAGGGGATAGGGATAGGGATTCTACAGATCTACTTCTAAAAGGGTGGAGGACGAGGATCGACTTAAACAATCTTCAAACCAAACTTTGCTTTGTCTCCTTTCGAACAACTCCGACAAAGTTGGTGCAATCTTCAAAGGATGAGAAAATGTTCAAACTATGACACAACACGTTCATACCGTCAACACGACGCATACAAACATGTGAACCATAATCGAAGTTAAGTGCTGATACTCCAGTTGACCACGCAAGGCGAACTTACCATCAGCAAGTCCGCTAGTGGTATGGACGAGAAGACTTGCTCAAATCACAACGCCACACTCCACAGCTAACAACTACTTGCATGAAATAGAAATCTACTTTACTCTATCTACCTTGAATTGGAAAGACGAAATGGCCTTGCTAGCTACTCATAACAAAGAAGAAATCACCAAGCAATGAAACTCTTTGTATTATGAAAAGTGTTCACAACAACCTTTTACAAAACTTTCAAAGGAAAGTTTTCTTCCCTCCTCAATCTAAAGCTAACTTCTAAGCTAAATGCCTTCTACTCTCTAGCTCTGATTCAACTCCTATTCAGATCTCTATCTCTAATTCTAATCATTTACAAATGAGGGGGGATGCCCCTTTTATAATAAGTCCAATTCAGTGGACGGTTCAGATCAAATTACAATGAAGGGCTCAGATCGAGCCACATATGCCCTGATTAGGGTTTCTGCCCTAAAAACCGCCACAGAGAGGAGTGGGCAATGAATGCACAGAATATTCTCCACTCCCCTGCAGGAATCATAATGAGCAATTAATGCCCACTACCATCATCAAGAAGATCCTCATCAAGCAGCGCGTTCCCACTGGCCTTCTCCCTGATAGCAAACTCGATCAACCGGGCCAATACTGCTTCAACCTCCTGTGTAGAGATTGGTGGAATATGGTTGAGCTGGAACTCCAAGACTGCTACCGTCTGTCCGTATCTGATGCAAGATTTCTTCCATGTCACTAAGGCGTCCTGGGTATGCTGAATTATACTAGAGAACGTGGAGACATTCTCAAAGTCATCCAGGACAAGTGACCTCGCAGCCGAGAAGAATGGAGGCAGTCTACTTTTCAAGCCATCAGCAGTTATCTCCTCTGGGACCAACTTTCTAGCAAATATGGCTTCTAATGTATTGAGGACTCCCCCCAAGATGTTGCCCATTGCTTTCCTCACTTTAGCTGAATCTGCCCTTGCTGCGTCGTGAAATCCACGGCCTGTGACCACCGAGGAGTACCAACTGGTGAAATCATACCTATCACCTCTCTGAATTACACCTCCATCCACCAAGGTTTCTAGAGGTATATGCATCAAAGCCCCCAAACGAAGTACAGTCTTCGTTTGATAGATGCGAGTATCACCCCAGGCCTGATCTACTATATCCATCCGTGCCAAAATATTTGAGGCCTGTCGATAAGCATCGGCAAGGTCCTCCATGAATTTCCATGTCTCGGTATGAACACGGCTAACCCACTTGTCTGCCTCCGTTTCCATTTTCTTCAAATCCTCTAAGGCAACAACTGACTCCTTCGGAAGCTCTGATGGACGTTCCACTGCTGGGTTTGCTGGTTCACCTGGATGTGCTAGATTTTGTACGTATCCTATCAAAGTTTTGTGCTCCTTCTTCAATTTCTTATACTTCCCCTCCGTGCGGAGCAACTGATCCTTCAATGCCTGATAGGAGTTATCGAACTCCTCGATAACTTGGGCTCCCGTAGGACGACCCAACTCTACTGTGGTGATCACATAATTTTCAGGCCTCTCCTCGGTTCGATCACAATCTTCCCTCGGAATAGCCACCTGAAGCGTGCGAGAGCCTGACTCGTCAGTCGAGATCTTTGAAAACTTTCGGGCCCTTTTCTTCTCTGGTGGCGCACTGATCCTCCTAAGGAACTCCTCCATCTCAATGGCCGGATCCGTATCATCCTCGGGTTCTCTCCTCATTCTGTCGGAAAGCCAATCAGGCACTGTCTGCTGTGGATTACAAATGACAAGGGGCTGTTCTTCTGTTGCCTCCATCTCGTGCACTTCCTCTCTTCTTGCACTGGTTTGCTCAGGCTCATCCTCCTCTATAAGCTGGGTATCTCCCGACCCTTGGGTCCCCTGTTCTGTGTTTTCCTCTTCTTCCAAAGCCGTGTCCAACATCTGCTGAAAATGGGTGTCGGCCATTGTTTCCTCTTCCTCCTCCTGTTGGCCGCCCCTGGATCGACTGACACTAGCCGATTCGCTAGCTGATTCCCAGGCGTTGGGCTGATCTACCTCCTCAAGTCCCCGCTCTTCCTCTAATCCTGCCCTCTGATCGGCAAATAATGAAACCACTCTCAAACTCGAAGACTGAGTTTGTGAGTGCACGGGTGATGTTTGTTCTATCCTCAATGGTATCGGTTGGGTTGGCACTTCCACTTGTGCCCTCGATGTCTGAGCAATTTGTTTCCCTCTTTTTACCGATAACGGCCTTGGGTCACCCATCAAGCTGTAAGTAAGGGCGATCGACTTGCTCTTAAGTCTGCATACATGTCTGTCGAGCCAAGTCCTGGTAAAAGTCATCACCGGGATAGAAAGAGTGTCCAAGTCCATGATCTCTGGCTCGGACCAATCAGGTGGTGGGACAGGAGTATCCCTAACTGACCCATAGTCGGGTTGCATGACGTTGACATCCTCCTCCACCTGGTCGGGAACTGGAATAATCTCACATTCCCTAATCAACTTGAGAGGAAGTCTGGAAAACATCCTTCTTCTTATCTCAGCCTCATCCACTGCATTTGCCCAGAAGTCCTCCAGATGAGCTCTGTGCCGGTATTCAACGTTCTGTACCATCCGGATGTTCCCGTAAGGATCGAAATCCTGCCTGCCTGTGTGATATGACAAATGATAAGATTGCAGCTCGTCCTCTGCCTCTCGGGCCGCCTGCAAAGAGGGACACACCTCAATGGAATTTCCCATGGTGATGGGGAAATCAAGTCCACCCTTCTTTTTCCTTTTCTGAATCTTGTCGTAGGCAATCAATTGCCTAGATACCTCAAGCATTACTATGTGATCAGTGGGGTATCGTGGTAACCGATACGGATACGAAGTGAACCCCTGCAGCCTAATATATGTGAATTTCGAGAATTGGATGAGCCAATACCCATATTCCTCAATCAATGTCTGTGCTTCTTTAGATATTCTCTGCTGCGTCCTTTGCTGAAGTGTCCTCGCAATGTGCATTGTGAATGCATCATTTGCCCGTTTATAGTTGGCAATGTTAGCCAAATGTAGCTGTGTGCAGGCTTCATGGATTTTGAATTGACTAGGGGCGCAGCCGATTGGCTCCTTGTACGAAATCCCTCTGTACTTAGTCATTCTGGCCAACATGTAAATCACATATGAGCTCATGTAGAAAGTCTTCGTCACCTTCAAGCTCCTGAATTGCTCATCGATGTGGTTGCTAATCATCCTAGCCCAATCGACACACTCCTTTCCTTCCAAGATGATCTCGATGAAGTAGAACATCCAAGGCTCGAAAATGTAAGCCTGTGCACTCCCATTCACCCGGCTCAGCATCATTATCAAATCACAGTATTCTTGTTTCACGTCCTCGGCAATTATCTGCTTTGGGAGCTTAGTGCGGGGTGGCCTCGGCTTCTGCATCCAAACTCTGTTGATGACTGCAGTGACTCTTTCGAAAGAGGAAGAGTACATCTTATCTGCCCTTTTGTTTGTTACGTATAACATCTCCTCGGCAGTTGGAATCCCAAATGCCTCTCCGATGGCATCGGGTGTGAAGTTGGCGAGCAGTTTACCATCCGGAGAGACGATCGTCCTACGTTCTGGCTTGTAGTGATTGGCGCACTCCATAATTAGCTCCGGACACTGAATTGCTGGCGGAAAACTAGCAGCTGCGTAGATCCCACTCTTCATTATATTATGTGCCGTGACTGATGGTTGATGGCCCCCTAGCCCGAACATCCTCGATTTGAGTGCATTCAGATTAAATGAACCAAAGTTGGTGTCATTCAATCCTGCCAACTTTGAAACTATTGCTGACTTTGGGAGAAATGGCTTAGCGAGCCTCTTAATCATTGCCTGTCGAGATGAGCCAGCCTTGCCTGCTTCAGTGTTTGCAGCTCTGCCTGCGGCTCTGCTTGTTCCTGCAACATCCTTTGCGCCAGCCATCTGCAAAATAAAATAGAAGAATAAGCTAGGCTGCAGATTAATAAAATAAAACAATTCCCGAGATGGCTGCGAATACGGAGTTAGCTTTGAAAATAAAATTTCTCAGCATAAATTTCTAACTCCAAACCTCATACTGTATAAAAATCTCTGAGTTTAGAGACAACTCTCAGCAACTGCACTTCTGACTGGTGAAGAAAAAACGCAGCAAGCTAATAACTTTCAGCAATGTAGCTAATTTCTCTAGCACAAATTGTTCGAACCTTGACTTCACTCTGTCAACTTCGGCAGTTAGAGGAATAAAGAGTTGCCAGCAATATGAAATTTCAACTTCCTCAACTTCTCAATGTTTAAACTTCTTCAGCACTTCGACCTTCAGTAGTTTGAAACTAAAGATCTCCAGAGAAAAGAAATCTTCTACAACTTCGCAGCAACTCCACTTTCAACAGTGAGAAGAAATAAATTCTCCAGCACAAATAACTTCGAAATTTGCAGCAACACACTCTCAGCTTTCGAAAATTAAATTCTCCAGCAACTCTGGAAAACAACTTCACCTTTCAACTTCGAAGTTGCAGCAACGCACTTTCAGCTTTTCGAAAGAAGGAGTCTCGGCAAATGAAAACTTCTCCAGCACTTCGTACTTTCAGCAACTCAACACTCCGAAATAAAATAAACTCTCACAGAATTTCTCTCCTCAACCACTTGGAAAATATTTCAATCTCTCAAGAACTTCTTCAACAACTTCAACTTCGAAACAATGTGAGGAGAAATGAAAGAAGAGATTGTTTAAATAACTTTTCCCGGAGAATCCTGCTAAGTAGTGCTGGGGCTATTTTTAGCACCTTCATCAATTTTCCACTATCTTCGTTCAGAATCTTCTAATTCAAGCGCAGTAGTGGGCTAGTCGTCAGCCGGTCATTATGGCAGTCGCCATTAATAATGATTCCTTCTTCAAATTTCGAATTTTCCTCTTAGTCTGCCAGTTAACTCTTGGTGATTTAAACAACTCGCGAGAAAAACAATCACTTGAATTCCATTTTAAAATCTCGCAGTGTTTAAATAAATTCAACTCGAAAAATTTCGTGGGAGTTGCAAATTTATTTCCAACTTTTAAAATGTCTGTCATTTAAATCCTCGATTTCATAAAATTTGCCTTAGACATTTTAAATTCTCTCATTAAAATGTTCAACTCCGGGCGATTAAAAATTGTTTGCGAGCTCGAAATAATTCGTCCTTTGAGATTTAACTTCTGTCAGGAAAATAATCTAGGCAAAACGAATTTCCTCTGAAAATATTAAAATTTCCCTTAGGAAATTATTTTTCAAACTCTGTTAACTCATGGGTGCATTTTAAACGGGTTCATTTGATTTTCACTTGACCCATGGAAAATATTCATCGATATCAAATCTTCCCCTTGAAAAAATATTCGTCAACTTTCAACTGCCTTTGGAGAATTTTAAAACTCATCAAATCATCCTTCCATGCCAAGGGCGTATTTTTCCCTAGTGAAGTGTTCTCACTTAGAAAAAAATTTCTAACATTTTCTCTACCATAGGCGTATATTTTTTGATGAAATATTTATTTCATTTACAAAAATTTCTTCACTTTACACCTCTAGTGCACTTGACCCCTTGGCATTTATTTTTTTTTGCGACTTAGAAATTTTCTCCTGTCATCTCACATCTTGGGCGTATTTCTCTCAGTGATGTTTTATTTTGCTAGCTTTTACCCTTGCCACGCCTTAGAAACATTTTCAATCAAGGGCGTATTTAGCATGAGCCACTTTCATTCTCCACACTTAGAAATTTTTTTTCAAAAACTCCACTTCAACCTGGGCGCATATTCATGTGTCTGGTTTTACTTTCACCACTTAGAATTTCTTCAAGCCATGTATCTTCTTGAGGGCGCATTTTGACCTCTCCACTTTCATTTCGTTGCCTTAGGAAATTCTCTCCAGCAACCTTGGGCGCATATGGGGTCTTGAGCTTTCATTTTCATGCCTTAGACATTTTTTCAAGTCCTAGCCACTTTATCTTCTTGAGGGCGCATTTTGACCTCTCTACTTTCATTTTATGCCTTAGGAAAATTTCGGCCATCTCCTCTTCATCATGGGCGCAAATGCTAGGCCAAGCTTCCATTTTCTCTTGAGGGCGTATTTACACATGTGAGCTTTCACTTTCCACGCCTTAGAACTTTTTCAAGGCATCTCTTCTTCCTTGGGCGCAAATGAGACCCCATGCTTCTGTTTTGCTAGGTGGGCGCATTTCAACATGTGAGCTTTCATCTTCACCATGGGCGCATTTGGAAGGGGCTACTTTTGTTTTTGCCTTAGAAACCTTTTAGTCTTCAATCCTTGAGGTGAGGGCGCAAATCACTAGGTGAGCTTTTGTTTTTGCCTTAGAAACTTTTCAAGGCTTCCATCAAGGTGGGCGCATTTTCATGGGTCTACTTTCATTTTCACCATGGGCGCATTTCATAGGTTCCACTTTCGTTTTCATGACTTAGAAACTTTTCACCTCTCTCCTTCCTCTTTGGGCGCATTTTGAGGTATGTGCTTCTGTTTTATGCCTTAGGCGTTTTGAAGGCATCTCTTCTTGAGGGCGCATTTTGATGGGTCTACTTTTATTTCTGCCTTAGACAATTTTCAAGCCTCTGCCTGTTCCTGCTCTTGCATTCTATTTTTAGCAAGTTGTGCTATTTTAGCAAATCCCTTGATTTTCAACCTCTAAGGCTCCGTTTTGCCTGAAAATTTCATCAGATGATATTCTCTGCCTTGTGAACCTGTTTTGTCAGTCCTCTGCCCTGACCTGCTATTTATAGCC
>VCHN02000052.1:0-125128 GCA_007115665.2 Sequoiadendron giganteum | reverse complement strand
AAACCATAATCTTTTTTGACTTGTTGATTATAATATAATCAATAATGATAGGCTTTTCTAACAATTTCTAAGAGTCTCCTATTTCTAATATTTAGTCTCTTATGATGAATTTCTAATATTTATTTAGTACATGCTCAATAAAAGGCTCTCTTATTTCTAAGACCCAACAACAATTATCCATACATTTGGGAGGGCTGTTTTATATAAAGAAGACTTTGTAATAGATCAATTACTCACAAAGTATCAATACCAATAGACAATAAATCATCAAATCAAAACAAGTAACCCCAACACAATCATAGGTTGGATAAGGTATTAATTGTAACTTTAAACGATTAGAAATTTTATTTTGAATGATCTCCTAAATCTCCATAAGGTAACTAATTGAGTGGTATTAGAAATCATCATAATTGTATTCACAATATTTTTACCAAGCATAAGTATATATGCCATAATATTTTAACCCTTTTGATATCTTATGTACTTAATCCTTTAAGTTTTATTCTCCACAAAGCTAAAAGAATATGCAGTAATTTTTTTTTTCTTTTTCCAGTATCCTCACTGTCTGCGCCAAAACGGGAGCTTTGCTACAGGGTCGGAACATCCATCAAGCATACAGGAAGGGGAAAAATTGTCAAATGTTGTAGTTGCGATTTCCCTCGTAGATATTTATATAAAACGCAGAAGAGAAGGCAAGGCTTGTGGACTGTGTGACAGAATGCCTCCACAAAATGCATCAGAAATAAAAAATAAAAAATAAAAAAAAATGCAGAGGCAGAGACAAGGCGCGCGAATTGCTTGACAGCAGTCTCAAAGAAATGTAGTCTCGCGGAGTGCCATGATAACAGGATATGCGGTAAATGGATTTGTAGAAAAGACTTTAGAAACATTCAAGCGAATGTGGTCTCCAGGTGTAAACCCGACTCCACAACTTTTGCCAGCATCCTTTCCGCCTGTGCAAGAATGAGCACTTTGGAACAGGGTATGGAACTCCAGCAAAGCATAATGGTAGGGGAATTTTCTTTGATGCAGTAAGTAGTTGCAACTGCCCTAGAAGACACGTATGCAAGGTGTGGAAGTCTACGCAAGGTAGGAAAACTGTCCTGAAATCAACATCAAGTTCAAAATTGCATAACACAATACAAAAAGTCTGATTTAACAATTCATAATGAATTCCATTTCCTTATAGTAGAATTCCACTATATTTTCACAATTTTTCCAGTGCGCTATAATCTTAATGGTGTCTAATGTGGAAGCCTGACTATATATACAAGATCTTTGGCGAACGAAGAAATTGGAACTTGATTAAATGGTCATGATGAGGAGGAGGGGAAAAAAAAAAACCAAACTTTCTTATTTTCCTTGAGCCGATCAATTCCAGCTACCGGATCCACGTTCACAAAGATCCAAGTCCAAGAGTTCTGCAGACCACGTATAAGAAGCCAATCCCAAGTGCATTTACAGCGTACGAAGAAATATCTAAAGCCAATGAGGCATTGCATCGCTGAGCTACCAATACCCATGGCAGAGCAACCAGATTCAACAAAAAGGGAACCCAGTGTTCCCTGGCCTCTGTCACTCCCTCCCCCGTATCCCGCTCTCTTTGGGTGTTGTTATCCCTCTAACAGTTGGAGCAGAAGACCTCATAAAAGCTCTCCTCCCCCTAATTTCTCCAAGAGCCGCCCTTCATTACTCCTCTGGCTCCCGTACCTCCCCAAGGGCCATCATTCGATAAAAATGATAATAATGGCAAGCTGGTGCCAAGGAGGTTTCTTGCCCGAGGAACGCGATTGGGAAGATTTCTTGTTGGCATGTCAAACCCAACTTTTAATTTCCTATCTACCAACTCTTATTTATTGCATCTAGAATAATATATTATTTTATCCTCTCCTATTTTATCTCTCATGAAATATGTAATTGGAATTTTCTTCAACCTTAATGGAAATTAGATGTCCCATCAATTGATTGAATATTTCTTATACTTAGTTCTTATTGAATAAATTATTTTAAGCTTTTAATGTAACTAGCTACCTCTTGAATTATGCTCATGATAATTGAGGTTATTTTTAAATATTAACATTCCTTAGAATAATACTTCAAGTAGATATTTCTTTGTCAAATTTTATTTTATTCTTATTAAAAAAATTTGAGTATTAATTATACAATAAAACTTTGTACTTTATTGTATTAACAATCCCATGTAGTTAGTTGGTTATAAGCCTAGCCCACCTATTTCATTCCCACCTCCATAAAATAATAGAATGACCCTTTAGATTTTTCTTTGTAAACATCAAGCTATCCAGGTTAGTAACTTTATACTATTCAAAATATTCTTCCTATTTAAAGTAAAATTAATCATATTTGTGGGATTCAAACTACTATAATAGTTAAACATATCCACACATTTTTTGTAAAAAATAAAATTAAGAAACAACCTTCAGTAATTTTCTCGTATGTATCTTCTTTACCATCATGTAATGCCCTAAATTTGCACGAAGGGTAAAAACACAACCAACAATTTTTTTTGAATTAAACACGTAACCTTGATGATTGACAGTTATGCATGGACATAGTCACTAGGTATACACAACGAATGATGATTAGATGAGCCACATCGTAGCTGAATTGTCACCCAAGAGTGGGGTGTGGAAATAGAATACAGTTGGTTGTGTGTGGCATCTCATGCACACCCTTTCAAGAACGTCAGGTTGGCACTTAACCTATGTGGAAAAAAAAATAACTAGGTTAAGATAAAATATTATAACTAATGTTTTACCTATTTTCATGTAACAATACTATTTGTTTCGAACCGATGAAAACCTTATCAATTTAGTGATGCTCTTCACATTTTCACCATTTATTATTACTAAAAGGAAAACCACCTAATGTAGTCTGATCTATTAATGAGATTAATATACTTTGATGCAACCATATTAGTATTGTTGTCAAGGTACCATATTTTCCTTCACTATACAAATAAAAATATGTATGTAAATAATCCTCATAAGAATTTTATATATATAGTTGAATAAATATTCAAATTATAATTTAAATTATCTTTCATAATTAATCTTTATAATATATATATAATTAGATTAACTATAAAGATATATTTAAATTATCTTTATAATTAATATTTACAAGAAAATATATAATTAAATTAATCTTCAAGATATAATTTAAATTGTCTAAATATAAATTAAAGTAAGTATACATAATTAATTTTTAGATTCAAAGTATAAAGTAATTCTAAAACTAAGGAATAGAGACATAACACATATCCTTGAGTAAGTTTACCTATTCAAGAAGTAAGACTTTTTAATAAAAACAAACTTATTAAAATATTCTATCAAGTTCATTTCAGCTTTTACTTTATGTGACTTTGTTTGCTTACCTAATTTATCTTACGTATTATTATTTTTTAAAGCTTAACAAGTGTAAATACCCAAAAGACACGGATTTGTTTTTCTTTCTTTCCTTAAAGCTATTCTCAACAGGGAGCATGAGGTGATCAACTCGTTCCTTCAAAACTTCTAACACAATTATATCAACAATACTTTTATCACATTAATATTTCAGCTGTTAATTTCTCATTTTATGATATTACTGAAATGAAAGGTATTGGGTTTACCTACTGCTGCTCACAGTAATACAACCATAGAGGTGCTTATAAACCAGCCATTTTCTATTAATTAATTTATTTAATAACTGTTGTAACTGATTCTTACTACCATAAGTTGCCCGCATTTATTGACACCACTCATGGTGGGCTAGAATTTTAATGGAAAGAGAACAAATAATGCATGGGTTGTTAGATCATTAAAAAAAACAGCACCAACATTAACATTACTCGGGTCTCACACCAGCTAAAATAATCATTACAATTACTCTTATTCATTATTCCTACAAACACTGCTACAACTAATACTATTATTTTATTCTCTTAATTTTATATTTATTGCCCGACCAGAATGAGGGTACACGTTATAGGTATAAATAATATATCTGAAACATACAGGAAATTTTTAACATCTTGTGGTAACGATACAATGGTTTTTTTAATGTTTTCTTAAATGCAAAAGAAATGAATAGGATTTACCGTTAAAACAAAAACCCATATTTCAAAGAAAAGTCCTGCTTGCAGCAGTAGGCAATGAGTAGTAACTTGGCATTTATTAACAAAATCATCCGCATGGATTATGCGCTGGCAATGATGGACGCTGCCATCAACAGTTAATACAGATGAGTTTAATTTCCTTTCTTTACTCTTATTACTAATGCTACACATTCAGATGAGTGCAATAATGGCACCAATACACGAGGATATGCTAATGCCAACTATCGAACTGGTGCTAAGAGAGGTTAGTCGAATATATTTTAATACTGCCACTGGGTATAAATGATAATGATGTGACTTGCCATACTAGAGTAGTTCCCAAACTGAAGGTGGTAATATAAGTTACTATTATTTCTCTACTACCAACTTGCTTAGAATTACAACTACACTATCGACTGGCTGCCAACACAGTAGGCTGAGGAATTAGAACTATGTGTATACATTAACTCATGGCAGTTGCTCGAATTACTTAGGATACTGGCAAGAATATATGGGAGTACTTAATGCTACAGATTCACACGAGCAGGGATTCAAATAGGGAGATTTTAAAGAGATTGATGGACAAAAATTCCAATCAACCAACTACAGCCCTGATCTTCCTGCCTCCACTCAAGGGTAAAGGATTCTGCAATCACTTTTTTTTAAAATTAATACTGGCCAAACAATAAATGAGAATGGTCTAATTATTTTAAAAGTACTCCTATCGTAGGAGTTAATGCGCTGCGTTGGCATCCATAATTCCTACGGTAGCATAGGAATAATATAGTTTGTAATGGGGAAAAATAGCATTCCAAACGATCGGATGATACAGGCCAGGCACATAAGCGACCGTAGTTTAAGAATTTAAGGTCGAAGGGTTGTAGCCCTAAATATCTAGGTGCCTATTTTCCGATGAAACACCAATATTTCACAACGTTACATTTTGTTTTTGTTTTCGACTATTGTTGTAAGGACTGAAGATGAGATTGCGAGAAGATGGCGAGATTCAATGCATTAGCACAAAACAAAAACGTTGAGGGTGCAACTGCGGGTATGATGAGGATAAGACTTGAGGGGGAGAAAAGGAGTCGGCCCCTCAGGGCAGGCCATGGCTCCTGCACCAGGGTTGTGCCCTTTGGAAAGATTGTGATCCCATTCATTTAACTCAATGCAATAAGTTATCTATTATCCTTTTTTTTATATATATATATCTTCATTCTTAAGTAATTATCATCCCTTGCCCCCTTTTTTTTTTCTTTCCTTAAACACTCACATCTGCACATTCATATGAATATATTTTTTTCTATATTTCAACCTACAAGTTTGAACCATACGCAGATCCAGTTTACTGTCTGGTTTATATCATTTATATGCACAAAATTTATATGTATGTATTTCTTTCGAATGAGAAAACAAATAGAGCTACATTCTTTTTATTCCCTACAACTAACAGTAACACTCAGCTACATGGTAAATGAATATACAAAAGCATAGATGTATATTTTTTGTCTAATAAACAAATGTATTGGGGGTGTACAGCAACAAGTAAATCTCACGTCCTTTCGATGAACTGCAACGTATATAAACAAAAATAATGAAGAGTCATTCATTCTTTCTTTCTATTTTTCATTTATTGAGGAACTGAAATACATTCACTTCAAAGATACAATAAAACCGTACACAGAATTCAATCAAGTTCCTTTTATATCTGTGTATGAGCATTCAAGGGACTAATTAAATTGAACTCTTGCTATGAAACAATATACAAGAAATCGTTTAAGCACATTTTATCCCTACAAAATGAACTTATTTTTGTTTGACTAGTACTTGAGCAATGAATACAAAATGAGAGAATAACTCGATTTAAACACAGTGTTGTTTCATTACAAGAATGAGGAGGGAAAAACAGTTTAAGTTACACATATTTCTTTGATCACCCTTCAAACTTAAACATTTAACCACAACAAATTTTATTTGAGAGGATCACATTAATCCCCTTTTCTTTTTCCTTAGCAAGGAGGATACAACTACTTTCAACCATTAGCTCTCAACAACCTGTAAGAAAACACACAAACTTCTTTCCATGGCCAATAGGGAGTGCTCACCACCCAACCTTGGGTTGGAAAACCAACCACCCCCAAGCTAGGAGGTAACCAAGCTACTGGGTACACACAACAATAGAGTAAATAAGCCATTTCAAACCATGAAACTCAAAAACATTACTCCCAACCAGGATTGCACCAAACATAGGGATTCTTCAAGAATCCAAAGATGGGGATAGAGGTGGACATCACCTCTATATGGAGAGACTTATTAGCAATAGAAATAACCGAACAACACAATCATTTTTTTCTTTTCTTTTCTTTCCTTCTTCTCCAAACTATCCATTCATCAAAACTCTTCATATCATACTCCTCCATACAACAATCACCCAATACACCGTATCATCATGAACAACCAACACACACTTCAAAAAAGTTGTACGTTTGCAAACATAAATAAATAAATTATAATTACTCTTATTTGGTGGTCATGTCTATATCGATTATGCCACATGAATTATGGGATTAATACCTTGGCCATAGAATTCAAGTAAGGTGATGTAGTCTAGTAAATTCATATAGGGTGCACTTCTCATTAAATTTATGAATTCTCTACTACAAGGTACTTCGTTACTAGCTATTAGAGGATCCCTAATTATATTATAAGGCATTGATTCAGTGGCCTTACAGAAACATGGGAGTTCGCGTGACACACCTGGAATGTAGCCTTATAATCAGGTTTTCATTGAACTCGTCATTAAATCATTGGAAATTCAACATTCACGAAAACCAATAGAATATAGAGATAATTAAAAGGTCATCTATAACACAAACCTAACAAAAATTTCTCCAAACATGGTTGATAGTGGGTGAAAAATGCGAGTTCGTTGACACATTTGCAACGCAGCCTTAAAATTAGTTATTCATCGAACTCGACATTTAATAGACGAAAATTAAACATTCACAAAAACCAATAGAAAATAAATGTTCTTAATAGTTATCTACAACACAATACCTAATCAAAGTTCTTCAAACATGGTTGATTATGTCTGAAAAATGGGAATTCACGTGACCAAAGCTGCAACTCAGCCTTAAAATTAGGTTTCCGTCGAAATCAACATTAAATCGATGAAAAATCAACATTCAAAAAAACTGATAGAAAATAAAGATTATTAAAAGTCATCTACAACATAATCCTAAATCAAAGTTCTCCAAAGATGGTTCAGTATGGGTGAAAAATGGGAGTTTTTATGGCACCTCTATAACATAGCGTTAAAATAAGGTTTTCGTCTAACTCGACATTAAATTGAATGAAATTGAACATTCACGAAAATTCAACATTCACAAAAACAGATAGACAATAAAGGTTATTAATAGTTATCTACAACAAAATCCTAAACAAAGATCTTCAAACATGATTAATTATAGCAGAAAAAACGGGAGTTCACATGACAAAGCTGCAACTCAGCCTTAAAAATAGGTTTTCGTCAAACTGAACATTAAATCAAAGAAAATTCAAAATTCACAGAAATCGATAGAAAATAAATATTTTAATAGTCATCTATAACACAATCATAAATCAAAATTCTCCAAACATGATTGATTGTGGGTGAAAAATGGGAGTTCGCATGACACAGTTTCAAGATAACCTTAAAATAATGTTTTCAATAAGCTCGACATTAAATCGATGGAAATTCAAGATTCATGAAAACCGATAGAAAATAAAGGTTCTTAATAGTCATCTACAACACAATCCTAAATCAAATTTCTCCAAACATGGTTGATTGTGGGTGAAAAATGGGTGTTCACATCACACGGCTGAAACGTAGCCTTCAAACCAGGTTTTCGTCGAACTCGAAATTAAATCGAAAGAAATTCAACATTCACCAAATCTGATAGAAAATAAAGGTTCTTAATAGTCATTTAAAACACAATCCTCTATCAAATTTCTCCAAACATGGTTGATTGTGGGTGAAAAATGGGAATTCGCGTGACACAGCTGTAATGTAGCCTTAAAATCAAGTTTTTTGTCAAACTCAACATTCACTAAAATGAATACAAAATAAAGGTCCATTATAGTCATCTACAAAATAATCCTAATTCAAAGTTCTCCAAACATGGGATTTCTCGTGGCACAGCTGGATTGTAGCCTTATAATCAGGTTTTCATTGAACTCAACATTAAATCATTGGAAATTCAACATTCACGAAAATCAATAGAATATAGAGATTCTTAATAGTCATCTATAACACAAACCTAACAAAAAATTATCCAAACATGGCTGATTGTGGGTGAAAAATGTGCGTTCGTTGACACATTTGCAACGGAGCCTTAAAATTAGGTGTTCATCGAACTCGACATTTAAACGATGGAAATTAAACATTCGCGAAAACCAATAGAAAATAAATGTTTTTAACAGTCTTCTACCACACAATCCGAAATCAAAGTTCTCCAAACATGGTTGAATGTGGGTGAAAAATTAGAGTTCGTGTAAGAAAGCTACAACATACCCTTCAAAGAAAGTTTTAGTTTAACTCGAAATTAAATCAATGGAAATTCAACATTCAAAAAAATTGATAAAAAATAAATTTTCTTAATAGTCATCTACAACACAATCCTAATTCAAAGTTCTGCAAACATGATTTATTGTCGGTGAAAATTGGGAGTTCGTGTGACATAGCTGCAACGTACCTTTGAAATCACGATTTCATCAATCTCAACATTAAATGAATGAAAATTCAACATTCACGAAAACTGATAGAAAATAAAGGTTATTAATAGTTATCTACAACACAATACTAAATGAAATTTCCTCAAACATGGTTGATTATGTCTAAAAAATGGGAATTCACGTGAAAAAGCTGCAACTTAGAATTAAAATTAGGTTTTCGTCGAACTCAACATTAAATCGACAAAAAATCAACATTCACAAAAACCGATAGAAAATAAAGATTATTAAAAGTCATCTACAAAATAATCCTAAATCAAAGTTCTCCAAAGATGTTTGAGTGTGGGTAAAAAATGGGAGTTTGCATGGCACGTCTGTAACATAGCGTTAAAATTAGGTTTTCGTCTAACTCGACCTTTGAAATCATGATTTCATCAATCTCAACATTAAATCAATGAAAATTCAACATTCACAAAAACTGATAGAAAATAAAGGTTATTAATAGTTATCTACAACACAATCCTCAACAAAGATCTTCAAACATGGTTGATATATATAGCTGAAAAAATGGGAGTTGATGTGACAAAGCTGCAACTCAGCCTTACAAATAGGTTTTCGTTGAACTGAACATTAAATCAATGAAAATTCAAAATTCACAAAAATCGATAGAAAATAAATATTTTAAATGTCATCTATAACACAATCCTAAATCAAAATTCTCCAAAAATGATTGATTGTGGGTGAAAAATCGGAGTTTGCATGACACAGTTTCAAGATAACCTTAAAATAATGTTTTCAATAAACTCGACATCAAATCGATGGAAATTCAAAATTCACGAAAACTGATAGAAAATAAAGGTTCTTAATAGTCATTTCAAAAACAATCCTCTATCAAATTTCTTCGAACATGGTTGATTGTAGGTGAAAAATGGGAATTCGCGTGACAAAGCTGCAATGTAGCCCTAAAATCATGTTTTTCGTCAAACTCAACATTCACGAAAACGAATACAAAATCAAAGGTTCATTATAGTCATCTACAACATAATCCTAAATGAAAGTTCTCCAAACATGGTTAATTATGTGTCAAACATGGGAGTTCGCGTGACATAGCTGGAATGTAGCCTTATAATAAGGTTTTCATTGAACTCAACATTAAATCATTGGAAATTCAGCATTCACGAAAACCAATAGAATATAGAGATTCTTAATAGTCATCTATAAAACAAACGTAACAAAAATTTCTCCAACTATGGTTGATTGTGAGTCAAAAATGCGAGTTCATTGACATATTTACAACATAGCCTTGAAATTAGGTATTCATCGAACTCGACATTTAATCGATGAAAATTAAACATTCGCAAAAACCAATAGAAAATAAATGATCTTAATAGTTTTCTACAACACAATCCAAAATCAAAGTTTTCCAAACGTGGTCGAATGTTGGTGAAAAATTAGAGTTCGCGTGAGAATGCTACAACATATCCTTAAAATAAAGTTTTAGTTTAACTCGAGATTCAATCGATGGAAATTCAACATTCACAAAAATTGAAAAAAATGAAAGGTTCTTAATAGTCATCTACAACACAATCATATTTCAAACTTCTCCAAACATGATATATTGTCGGTGAAAATTGGGAGTTCATGTGACATAGTTCCAACATACCTTTGAAATCACGATTTCATCAATCTCAACATTTAATCAATGAAAATTCAACATTCACAAAAACTGATAGAAAATAAAGGTTATTATAGTTATCTACAACACAATACTAAATGAAATTTCTTCAAACATGGTTGATTATGTCTGAAAAATGGGAATTCAAGTGAAAAAGCTGCAACTCAGGCTTAAAATTAGGTTTCCGTTGAACTCAACATTCAGAAAAACCGATAGAAAATAAAGATTATTAAAAGTCATCTACAACATAATCCTAAATGAAACTTCTTCAAAGATGGTTAAGTATGGGTGAAAAATGGGATTTTGCACAACACTTCTGTAACATAGCGTTAAAATTAGGTTTTTGTCTAACTCGACATTAAATTGAATGAAATTGAACATTCACTTAATCAATAGAAAATAAAGACTCTTAATAGTCATCTAAAACACAATCCTAAATAAAAGTTCTCGAAACATGGTTGATTGAGGGTGGAAAATGGGAGATTGCGTGACACAACTGCAATGTAGCCTTGAAATATGATTTGGTCAAACTTGATAGAAAATAAAGGTTATCAATAGTTATCTACAAAACAATCCTAAACAAAGATCTTCAACATAATTTTAAATCTTTGAAAATTCAACATTCACAAAAATCGATAGAAAATAAAGGTTATTAATAGTATCTACAACAAAATCCTAAACAAAGATCTTCAAACATGGTTGATTATATTTGAAGAAATTTGAGTTCACGTGACAAAGCTGCAACTCAGCATTAAAAATATGTTTTCGTCGAATTCAACATTAAATAAATGAAAATTCAAAATTCGCAAAAATCGATAGAAAATAAATATTTTAATAGTCATCTATAACACAATCCTAAATCAAAATTTTCCAAACATGATTGATTGCGGGTGAAAAATGGGAGTTCGCATGACACAGTATCAAAATAACCTTAAAATAATGTTTTCAATAAACTCGACAATAAATCGATGAAAATTTAAAATTCAAAAAGACTGATAGAAAATAAAGGTTCTTAATAGTAATCTAAACCACAATCCTCTATCAAAGTTCTCCAAACATGGTTGATAGTGGGTGAAAAATCATAATTCACGTGACACAACTGCAATGTAGCCTTAAAATCACGTTTGTCGTCAAACTCAACATTTAATCAATGGAAACTCAACATTCACGAAAACGAATACAAAATAAAGGTTCATTATAATCATCTACAACATAATCCTAAATCAAAGTTCTACAAAATAAAGGTTTAGTATTTTGTTGTAGATAACTATTAATAACCTTTATTTTCTATTAGTTTTCGTGAATGTTGAATTTTCATTGATTTAATGTTGAGTTTGATGAAATCGTGATTTCAAGGGTACGTTGCAGCTATGTCACACGAACTCCCAATTTTCATCGACAATAAATCATGTTTGGAGAACTTTGAATTAGGATTATGTTGTAGATGACTATTAAGAACCTTTAAATTTTATCAATTTTTGTGAATGTTGAATTTCTATTGATTTAATCTCGAGTTAAACTAAAACTTTATTTTAAGGCTATGTTGTAGCTTTCTCACGAGAACTCTAATTTTTCACCCACATTCAACCATGTTTGGAGAACTTTGATTTCAGATTGTGTTGTAGAAAACTATTAAGAACATTTATTTTCTATTGGTTTTCATGAATGCTTAATTCCATCAATTAAATTTTGAGTTCGATGAATACCTACTTTTAAGGCTGCGTTGCAAATGTGTCAACAAACTCGCATTTTTCGCCCAAAATCAACCATGTTTGGAGAAATTTTTGTTAGGTTTTGGTTATAGATGACTATTAAGAATCTCTATATTCTATCGATTTTCATGAATGTTGAATTTCCAATGATTTAATGTCGAGTTCAATGAAAACTTGATTATAAGGCTACATTCCAGCTGTGTCACGTGAACTCCCATATTTCACGCATAATTAACCATGTTTGAAGAACTTTGATGTAGGAGTATGTTGTAGATGACTATAATGAACCTTTATTTTGTATTTTTTTTTCGTGAATGTTGAGTTTCCATTGATTAAATGTTGAGTTTGACGAAAAAACGTGATTTTAAGGCTACATTGCAGTTGTGTCACGCGAATTCCAATTTTTCACCCACAATCATTAACAAAAGCCAATAGAAAATAAAGGTTATTAATAGTCATCTACAACACAATCTAAAATTAAACTTCTCCAAACTCTATTCATTATGGGTGAAAAATGGGAGTTCGCATGATGAAACTACAACATAGCCTTAAAATCCTTTTTTAGACGAACTTGGTTGTAAATCAATCGAAATCAAACATTCACGAAATTCAATATAAAATAAAAGATCCTAATTTTCATCTACAACGCATTCCTAAATCAGAGTTCTCCAAACATGGATGATTATGGGTGAAAAATGGGAGTTCACATGGCAGAGTTGCAATGTAGCCTTAAAATTAGGTGTTTGCCGAATTTGACATTAAATCGATGGAAAGTCAACATTGACAAAAATCGATAGAAAATAAAGCTTCTTAATAGTCATCTACAACACAATCCTAAATTAAAGTTCTCATTACATGGTTGATTCTAGGTGAAAAAAGGGAGTTTGCATAACAAGGCTGTAATGTAGCATTAAAATCAAGTGTTAGCCAAACTCGACCGTAAATCAATAGAAAATCAATGTTGACAAAAGCCGATATTAAATAAAGGGTCTTAATAGTAATCTAAAACACAATATAAAATCAAAGTTCTCCATACCTAATTAATTTAGGGTGAAAAATGGGAATTCGCATGACACAGCTGCTATTTAGCTTAAAATCAGGTGTTAACCAAACTTGCCTTAAAATATATGGAAAATCAATATTCATGAAAGAGGATAACAATTTATTTTTTGGAAACATCAAAGATATGGGTTTTGTATGTGCTTACAAGCTAAACAGACCCAGATCGTCTATTTTTTGGAACAGATAGATTATTTTGAAAAGTGCTTCAAAGCAGTAAAGGGAACAAATACAAAATTTTTGAATCTTTTTAAGAAAAGTCTAAAAAATGGGTTTTGTAGAGAATGCCATTTTGAGTAAACCCAGATTGTCTGGTTTTTGAAAAACTTAATTTTCACCAACATGCAAAAACCCCACAAAAATAGAATCTACGAAATAATTATTTTTTCGAAAAAATGGAAGATGTGGGTTTTGCAGGGCATCTGTGAAAGATATATTAAATCGATGGAAATTCAAAATTCATGAAAACTGATAGAAAATCAAGGTTCTTAATGGTCATCTACAACACAATACTTAATCCAAGTACTCCAAAAAAGGTTGATTGTGGGTGAAAATTGAGAGTTCATGTGACAAAGCTGCAATGTAGCCTTAAAATTAGGTTGTCGTTAAACTCGACATTCAATCAATGGAAATTCAACATTCACAAAAACGGATACAAAACAAAAGTTCTTGATAGTCATCTACAACACAATCCTAAATAAAGGTTATCCAAACATGCTTGATTGTGGGTGAAAATGGGAGTTCACGTGAAAAAGTTGGAACTCAACATTAAATCGAAGGAAATTCAAAATTCACGAAAACTGATAGAAAATAAAGGTTCTTAATAGTCATCTACAACACATTCCTAAATCAGAGTTATCCAAACATGGTTGGTTGTGGGTGAAAATGGGTGTTCAAGTGACACAGTTGCAGTATATCCTTAAAATCAAGATTTCGTGAAACTCGACATTTAATTAATAAAAAATAAAGGTTCTTAATAGTCATCTCCAACATAATCTTAAATCAAACTTATCAAAACATGGTTTATTGTGGATCAGAAATGAGAGTTCGCATGACATAGCTACAATGTAGCCTTAAAATATGGTTTTCATCGAACTCAACATTAAATTTATGGAAATTCAACATCCACGAAAACCCATCGATACAAAATAAAAGTTCTTAATAGTCATCTATAACAAAATTCTAAATTCTAATCTGGTTTCCTTTGAATTGGACATTAAATCAATTAAAAGTAAAGGTCCTTAATAGTCATCTACAACACAATCTTAAATCTTTAATGTGACATAGCTGCAACGTAGCCTTAAAATCAGGTTTTCATCGAACTTATCATTTATGAAAAGCAATAGAAAATAAAGGTTCTTAAAATCCAATTTCTCCAAACATAGTTGATTATGGGTGAAAATGGGAGCTCACGTGACACATTTTCAACGTATCCTTGAATTAGGTTTTTGTTCAACCAACATCAAATCAATGGAAATTGAACATTCACGAAAAATCGATAGAAAATAAAGTTTCTTAATAGTCATCTACAACACAATCTTAAATCAAATTTCTACGAACATGGTTGATTGTTAGTGAAAAATGGCAGTTTGTGTGACAGCTGCAACGTAGCCTTAAAATCAGGTTTTTGTCAAACTTGACATTAAATCGATGGAAATTCAACATTCACAAAAACTGATAGAAAATAAAGGATTTTAATAGTCATCAACAAGAAAATACTAAATCAAATTTTTTCGAACATTGTTAATTGTAAGTGAAAAATGGGAGTTTGCGTGACACAACTGCAACGTAGTCTTAAAATCAGGTTTTCATTGAACTCAACATTAAATCATTGGAAATTCAAAATTGACAAAAACCGATATAAAATGAAGGTTCTTAATGTTCGTCTACAACACAATATTAAATTAAAGTTCTCCAAACATGGTTGATAAACGGTGAAAAATGGGAGTTTGCATGACAGCTGCAACATAGACTTAAAATAAGGTTTTCACTGAACTGACATTAAATCGTTGGAACTTAGCATTAAAATGAGGTTTTCATCAAACTCAACATTAAATCGATGGAATTTCAACATTCACAAAAACAAATAGAAAATAAAGGTTCTTAATAGTCATCTAAAACACAATCCTAAATCAAAGTTCTCGAAACATGGTTGTTTGTGGGTAAAAAAGGGGAGTTCGCGTGACACAGCACCAACATAGCCTTGAAATAAGGTTTTTGTGAAACTCTACACTAAATCGATGAAAATTCAACATTCACGAAAATCGATAGAAAATTAAGGTTTTTAATAGTCATCTAGAACATAATCCTAAATCAAAGTTCTTGAAACATGGTTGATTGTGGGTGAAAAACTGGAGTTCACATGACATAGCTGGAACATGGCCTTAAAATCGGGAGTTATAAAAACTTGTCTATAAATTGATCAAAAAATAATGTTCATGAAAGACGATATAAAATAAAGGATCCTAATAGTCATCTACAACACAATCTTAAATCAAATTTCTCGAAACATGGTTGATTATGCATGAAAAATGGGAGTTCGCATGGGAAAGGTGCAATGTAGTATTAAAATCAGGTGTTAGCCAAACTCGACTATAAATCAATGGAAAATCAACTTTCACAAAAGCCGATATAAAATAAAGTTTCTTAATATTCATCTACAAAAGAATATAAAATCAAAGCTCTCCAAACTTGGTTGATTATCAATGAAAAATGGGATTTCACATGAAACATCTGCATTGTAGCCTTAAATCAAGTGTTAGCTGAACTCAACTGTAAATCGATGGAAAATAAATGTTCCTTATAAGTCATCTACAACAAAATCTAAAGTCAAATTTCTGCATACTTGGTTGATTATGAGCCAAAAATGGGATTTCACATGACATAGTTGAAGCATAGCTTTAAAATCAGGTGTTAGCTAAATTTGGTTGTAAATAGATGGAAAATCAGCGTTGCCACAAACTGATAGAAATTGGAGGTACTTAATAGTCATCTAAAAGATAGTCTAAAATCAAAGTTCTCCAAACATGGTTGATTATGGGTGAAAAATGGGAGTTTGCATGACATAGCTGCAACGTATGCATAAAATCCGGTGTTATACGAACTCAATTTTAAATCGATGAAAAATCAACGTTCACAAAACTCGATTCCAAATAAAGGTTCCTCATAGTCATATACAACACAATCTAAAATTTAAAAAATTCCAAACTTGGTTGATTATGGGAGAAAAGTGGGAATTCGTATGACATAGCTACAACGTAGCTTAAAATCAAGTGTTAGCCAAACTCACATGTAAACCAATGGAAAATCAACATTAATGAAAGCTGATAACAATTTCTTTTGGGAAAAGTCGAAGATATGGGTTTTGTAGGTGGTTGTGTGCTAAAGAGACCCAGGTCATCTATTTTTTTTTTAAATAAATTATTTTTGCAAAATGATTATTTTGAAAAGTAGAAGCAATAGACGTAACAGAGGCAAAAATTTTGAATCTTTTTAAGAAAAATATAAGAAATGGGTTTTCTAGAGAATGTCGTTCTGAGTACACCTAGTTCATCCATTTTTCGAAAAACTAATTTTTCACCAACATGCAAGAACCCTAAAAAATAGACTCTATGAAACTTTTTTTTTTTGGAAAAATCAAAGATATGGGATTTGTAGGTGCTCATCTCCTAAAAAGACCCAAATCACCTGTTTTTTGAAAATATAAGTTATTTTTGAGAAAGATAGATTTTTTTGGAAACTAGAAATAGTAGAGGTATATATAGAGGCCAATTTTTTGAATCTTCTTAAGAAAAATATGAGAAAAATGGCTTTTTTAGAGAATGTCATTCTGAGCAAGCCCGGATCGTCTATTGTTTGAAAAACTGTTTTTTTTACAAATAGAATAACCCATCGAAAATAGAATCTACGAAATAATGATTTTTGGAAAAATTGAATATAAGGGTTTAAGTGTGCTGAAGAGACCTAGATCATCTATTTTTCAAAAGACTGATTTTTTACCAACATGCAAGAACCCCTCAATAATAGAATCTACAATTTTTTTTTTTGGAAAAATTAAAGTTATGGGTTTGGTAGGCATGTGTATGCTAAAGAGACCCAGATCACCCATTTGTTTAAACAAAATCTTGTTCTTGAAAAATATATCTTTTTTTGAAAATTAGAAGTAGTAGAGGTAACAAAGGCAAAAAAAAAATATTTCTCTAAAGAAAAATACGACAAATGGGTTTTGTAAAGAATGTCATTGTGACTAATCCTAGATCGTCTATTTTATGAAAAACTTATTTTTCATCATCATGCAAGATTGATGAAAAATCAACGTTCATGAAAGCCAATGGAGATAAAGGTTCCTAATAGTCATATACAACGCAATCTAAAATTAAAGTTCTTCAAACTTGGTTGATTATGGTTTAAAAATGGCGGTTTGCATGACATGGCTGCAACTTAGCCTTAAACCAGGTGTTAGTCGAACTTGTCTATAAATAGATGGAAAGTTAACATTCAAAGAAGCCAATTGAAAAGAAATGTTACTAATAGTCATCTACACCACAATTTAAAATTAAAGTTCTTCAAACATGGTTGATTATGGGTGAAAAATGAGAGTTTGCATGACACAACTGTATAATAGCTTTAAAATGAGGTGTTAGTCAAACTCGATTGTAAGTCAATGGGAAATAAATGTTCTAAAAAGATGATAAAAATAAAACTTCCTAATAGTCATCTACAAAAGAATCTAAAATCATATTTCTCCAAAATTCGATAATTATGTAGGAAAAAATGGGAGTTCGCATGACATAGCTAAAATGTAGCATCAAGTGTTAGCAAAACTCGAATGTAAATCAATGGAAAATAACCATTCACAAAATTCAATAGAAAATAAAGGTTCCTAATAGTCATCTACAACACAATCTAAAATCAAACTTCTCCTAAGTTGGTTGATTATGGATGAAAAATCGGAGTTCAAATGACATAGTTGCAACGTAGCCTTTAAAATCAAGTGTTAGCCGAACTTGGCAGTAAATTGATCAAAAATCAACATTCACGAAAGACGATACAAAGTAAAGAATCCTAATAGTCATCTACAATACAATCCTAAATAAAAGTTTCCAAACATGGTTGATTATCGGTGAAAATGGGAGTTCAAACGACACAACTGCAACGTATCCTTAAAGTCAAGTGTTCATGAAACGCGATATAAAATAAAGGATCCTAATAGTCATCTACAATACAATCTTAAATCAAAGTTCTCCAAACATGGTTGATTATAGGTGAAAAATTGGAGTTCATGTAACATAGCTGTAGTGTAGCCTTCAAATCATGTGTATGTCGAAATCGACATTAAATAGATGGAAATTCAACACTGACAAAAACTGATAGAAAATAAAGATTCACAAAAGGCGATATAAAACAAAGGATCCTAATAGTCATCTACAACACAGTCTTAAATCAAAGTTCTGCAAACATGGTTCATTATGGGTGAAAAATGGGAGTTCGTGAGGTACATCTACAACATAGCTTTAAAATCAGTTATCATCAAACTCGACATTAAATCGATGGAAATTCAACATTCCCGAAAAACAAATAGAAAATAAAGGTTTTTAATAGTCATCTACAACACAATCTTAAATCGAATTTCTCCACACCTGGTTGATTATGGGTTGAAAATAGGAGTTCCCATGACACAACTTCAATGTAGCCTTAAAATCATGTGTTAGATGAACTTGGCTATAGATCAATCGAAAATCAATGTTCACAAAAGGTGATATAAGATAAATGGTCCTAATAGTCATCTACAATACAATCTAAAACAAATTTCTCCAAACATGGTTGATTATGGGCGAAAAAATGAAATTCGTGTGATATAGCTGCAATGTAGCCTTGAAATCAAGTATTCACCAAACTCGACATTAAATCGATAGAAATTCAACATTGACAAAAATCAATAGAAAATAAAGGTTCTTAATAGTCATCTACAACACAAAAAAAATCAAAATTCTCAAAACTAAACCAAACTCGACTGTTGAATATCCTTTGATTTTGAGGCTACGTTACATCTTTCTGACACAAACTCCTATTTTTCACCCACAATCAACCATGTTTGGAGAACTTTTATTTAAGATTGTGTTGTATATGCATATTATGAATCTTTATTTTCTATCGGTTTTTGAGAATGTTGAATTTCCATTGATTTAATGTAGAGATCGAAGAAAACTTGATTTTAAGGCTACGTTATAGTTATGTCACGTAAACTCCCATTTTTCATCCACAAGACCATATTTGGAGAACTTTGATTTAGGATTATCTTGTAGATGACTTGAACTCCCATTTTTCACAAACAATCAACCATGTTTGTAGAACTTTTGTTTAGGATTGCATAGTAGATGGCTATTAAAAACCCTTATTTTCTATGGGTTTTTGTTAATGTTGAATTTCCATCGATTTAATGTCGAGTTCAATGGAAACCTAATTTTAAGCCTACGTTGCAGATTTGTCCCACAAACTCCTTTTTTTCCACCCATAATCAATTTTGTTTAGAGAACTTTGATTTAGGATTATTTTGTACATGACTATTAAGAACCTTTATTTTCTTTTGGTTTTTGTGAATGTTTAAGTTGCATCGATTTAATGTCGAGTTCAACAAAAACTTGATTTTAAGGCTACGTTGTAGCTGTCACATGAACTCCAATTTTTCACACACAATCAACTATGTCTAGATAACTTTGAATTAGGATTGTGTTGTAGATGACTATTAAGAACCTTTATTTTCTATTTGTTTTAATGAATGTTGAATTTACATCGATTTAATGTCGAGTTCGATGAAAACCCGATTTTAAGGCTATGTTGCATCTTTGTCACACAAACTCCTATTTTTCACCCACAATCAACCATGTTTGGAGAACTTTGATATAAAATTGTGTTGTAGATGGATATTATGAACCTTTATTTTCTATCGGTTTTTGAGAATGTTGAATTTCCATCGATTTAATAGCGAGATCAAAGAAAACTTGATTTTAAGTCTACGTTACAGCTATGTCACGCAAACTCAAAATTTGCATCCACAATCAACCATTTTTGCAGAAATTGGATTATGTTGTAAATGACTATTAAGAATCTTTATTTTCTACCACTTTTCCTGAATGTTGAATTTCCATCGATTTAATGTCGAGTTCGACGAAAACCTGATTTTAAGGCTGTGTTGCACCAGTGTCACGTGAACTCCCATTTTTCATGGACACAATCAACCATGTTTGGAGTACTTTGATTTAGTATTGTCTTATAGATGACTATCAGGAACCTTTATTTTCAATGGATTTTCGTGAATATTTAATTTCTGTTGATTAAATATTGAGTTTGATGAAAACCTTATTTTAAGGGTATGTTGTAGTTGTGTCACGCAAAATCTCATTTATCACCCACAATCAACCATGTTTGGATAACTTTGATTTAGGATTGTGCTGTAGAAAACCAAATTTTAAGGCTACGTTCAAGATTTGTAACCTGAACTTCCATTGATTTAATGTCGAGTTCAACAAAAACTTGATTTTAAGGCTATGTAGCTGTGTCACACAAACTCCCATTTTTCATCCATAATCAATCATATTTGTAGAACTTTGATTTAAGATTGTGTTGTAGATGACTATTAAGAAGCTTTGTTTTCTATGGGATTTCATGAATGTTGAATTTCCATCGATTTAATTACGAGTTCAATGAAAACCTAATTTTAAGGCTATGTTGCAACTGTGTCACGCGAACTCCCATTTTTCACACACAATCACCATTTTTGGAGAACTTTGATTTAAGATTGTGTTGTAGATGTCGAATTTCCATTGATTTAATATCAAGTTTGATGAAATCCTAATTTTAAGGCTACGTTGCAGATTTGTAACATGAACTCCCACTTTTCACCCATAATCAACCATGTTAGGAAAACTTTCATTTGGGATTATATTGTAGATGACTATTTATAACCCTTATTTTCTATAGGTTTTCGTGAATGATGTATTTCCATCGATTTAATGTCGAGTTCAATGAAAACTTGATTTTACGGCTATCTTGTAGCTATGTCAGACGAACTCCCATTTTTCATTCATAATCAACCATGTTTGGATAAATTTGATTTAGGATTGTGTTGTAGATCACTATTCAGAACCTTTATTTTATAACTGTTTTTGTGAATGTTGAGTTTCCATCGATTTAATGTTGAATTCAAAGAAAACCTGATTTTAAGGCTACGTTGCAGTTGTGTCATGCAAAAACCATGTTTGGAGAACATTGATTTAGGATTCGTAGTAGATGACTATTAAGAACTTTTATTTTCTATCGGTTTTCGTGAATGTTGAATTTCCATCTATTTAATGTCGAGTTTCACGAAAACCTGATTTTAAGGGTACATTGCAGGTTTGTCACGCGAACTCCCATTTTTCATCCACAATCAACCATGTTTAGAGAACTTTTATTTAGGATTGTGTTGTAGACGACTATTAAGAACCTTTATTTACTATCACTTTTCGTGAATGTTTTATTTCCATCGATTTAATATCGAGTTTCACGAAAAACTGATTTTAAGGCTATGTTGTAGTTGTGTCATGCGAACTCCCATTTTTCACCCACAATCAACGATGTTTGGATAACTTTGATTTAGGATTGTGTTGTAAATGCCTATTAGGAACCTTTATTTTCTATTGATTTTCGTGAATGTTCATTTTCCATAGCTATAATGGTGAGAACAACGAAAACCTAATTTTAAGGCTACGTTGTAGTTCTATCACGTGAACTCCCATTTTTCACACTTCATCAACCATGTTTGGAGAACTTTGATTTAGGATTATGTTGTAGATGATTATTATGAACCTTTATTTTTTACTTTTTTTTCGTGAAAGTTGAATTTCCATCGATTTAATGTCGATTTTGACGAAAACCTGATTTCAAGGAAATGTTGCAGCTATGTCACGTGAAATCCCATTTTTCACCCACAATCACCCATATTTGCAAAACATTGATTTAGGATTATGTTGTAGCTGACTATTAAGAAACTTTATTTTCTATTAGTTTTCGTGAATGTTGAATTTCAATCAATTTAATGTCGAGTTCCACGAAAACCTCATTTTAAAGCTACAATGTAGCTGTGTCACACGAACTCCCGTTTACAACTGAATATCAACCGTGTTTGGAGAACTCTAATTTAAGATTATGTTGTAAATGACTATTAAGAACCTTTATTTTCTATCTATTTTCGTCAATATTTCATTTCCATTGATTTAATTTTGAGTTCAATGAATACCTGATTTCAAGGCTATGTTTTAGCTATGTCACATGAAATCCCATTTCTCACCCACAATAGACCATGTTTGGAGAACTTTGATTCAGGATTATGTTGTGGATGACTATTAAGAACCTTTATTTTTTATCAGATTATGTGAATGTTGAATTTCCATCGATTTAATGTCGAGTTCGACAAAAGCCTGGTTTTAAGGCTACATTACAGCTTTGTCAGGCGAACTCCAATTTTTCACCCACAATAAACCATGTTTGGACAACTTTGATTTAAGATTGTGTTGTAGATGACTATTAAGAACCTTTATTCTCTATCAATTTTCGAGATTGTTGAAATTCCATTGATCTCATGTTGAGTTCAAAGAAAATTTTATTTTAAGGCTACGTTGCAGGTGTTCCACTAGAACTCTCATTTTTCACAAACAATCATCCATGTTTGGGGAACTTTGATTCAGGAATGTGTTCTAGATTACAATTAAGAACCATTAAAATCTACAACATAATCGTAAATGAAAAATTTTCAAACATAGTTGATTGTCGGTGAAAAATGGGAGTTCGCGTGACAAACTTGCAACCTAGCCTTAAAATCAGGTTTTCGTCAAACTCGACATTAAGTCAATTCGAAATTCAACATTCATGAAAACTGATAGAAAATAAAGGTTCTTAATAATCATCTACAATACGATCCTAAATCAAAGTTATCCAAATATGGTTGATTGTTAATGAAAAATTGGATTTTGTGTGACAAATCAGCAACACAGTCTTAAAATTAAGTTTTCCTCAAAGTCGACCTTAAATCATTGGTAATTCAACATTCACGAAAACCAATAGAAGATACAGGTTCTTAGTAGTAATCTACAACAAAATCCTAAATAGAAGTTCTCCAACCAAGGTTGATTATGGGTGAAAAATAGGAGTTCACGTGACAAAGCTGCAACGTAGCCATAAATCAGGTTTTCATCGAACTTGAGATTAAATCGAAAGAAATTCAACATTCAAGAAAATTGATAGAAAATAAAGGCTCTTAATATTCATCTACAACACAATCCTAAATAAAAGTTCTCCAAACACAGATGATTGTTGGTGAAATTTCGGAGTTCACGTGACATAGTTGCAACATAGACTTGAAATCAGGTTTTCATCGAACTCGACATCAAATCAATGGAAATTCAACATTCATGAAAACTGCTAGAAAATAAAGGTTCGTAATATTCATCTACAATACAATCCTATATCAAAGTTCTCAAAACATGGTTCACTGTGGGTGAAAAACATAGCCTTGAAATCAAGTTTTCGTCGAACTCAAAATTAAATCGATAGAAAATAAAGGTTCTTAATAGTCATCTACAACATAATTCTAAATCAAAATTCTCCAAAATGGTTGATTGTGGGTGAAAAGTAGGAGTTCGCATGACAAAGATTAACATAACCTTAAAATCAGGTTGTCATTAAATTCAACATTAAATCAAATTTGACATTAAATCGATAGAAATTCAACATTCATGAAAACTGATAGAAAATAAAGGTTCTCAATAGTCATCTACAACACAATCCTAAATCAAAGTTCTGCAAACATGGTTAATTGTGGGTGGAAAATGGGAGTTCACATCACAAAGCTACAACGTAGCCTTAAAATCGAGTTTTCATCAAATTCGACATTAAATCAATGGAAATTCAACAGTCACGAAAACCTATAGAAAACAAACCTTCTTAGTAGTCATCTACAACATAATCCAAAATGAAAGTTCTCCAAACATGGGTTATTATGGGTAATGGGAGTTCGCGTGACACAGCTGGAATAGTTTTCAATGATCTCAACATTCTTGAAAACGGATAGAAAATAAAGGTTTTGAATAGTCATCTATAAACCAATACAAATTCAAAATTCTTCAAATATGGTTGATTGTTGGTCAAAAATGGGAGTTCGCATGACACATCTTCAACGTTTCCTTAAAATGAGGTTTTCGTCAAACTTGACATTAAATTAATGGAAATTCAACAATCACACAAAAAGTAATAGAAAATAAATTTTTTTAATAGTCATCTACAACACAATACTAAGTCAAAGTACTGCAAACATCATAGATTATGTTTAAAAAATGGGTGTTCACATGACACAGCTACAACATACCTTTAAATTTAGGAATTCGACATTAAATCGACTGAAATTCATCATTCATGAAAACTAATAGAAAATAAAGGTTCTTAATAGTAATCTACAACACAAAACCTAAATCAAAGTTCTCCAAAAATGGTTAATTGTGGGTGAAAAAAGGGGGTTCATGTGAATTAGTTGTAATGTAGCCTTGAAAATAAAAGTTCTTGATAGAAATACAACACAATCCTCAATTGAAGTTCTCCAAACATGAATGATTGTGGGTTAAAAATGGGAGTTTATTGTGAAAAAATACAACGTAGTCTTAAAATAAGGTTTTTCATCGAACTCGACATTTAATCGATGGAAATTCAACATTCATGAAAACCAATAGAAAATAAAGGGTTTTTAATAGTCATGTACAACATAATCCTAAATCAAAGTTCTCGAAACATGGTTAATTATGCATGAAAAATGGGAGTTTATATGACATGTCTATAACGTAGCTATAAAATTAGGTTTTCGACGAACATGATATTAGATCAATGGAAATTGAACTTTCATGAAAAATGATAAAAAATAAAGGTTCTTAATAGTCATCTACAACACAATCATTAATACTCCAAACTTTGTTGATTGTGGGTTATAAATTGGAGTTCACGTGACAGAGCTACAACGTAGCATTAAAATCAAGTTTTCGTCGAACTCGACATTAAACATATGAAAATTCAACATTCATGAAAACTAATAGAAAATAAATGTTCTTAAAACTTATCTTAAACCAAAATTATCCAAAAATGGTTTATTGCGGGTGAAAAATGGGAGACTGCATGAAAAATCTGCAACGTAGCCTAAAAATCTAGTTTTTGTGAAACTCGACATTTAATCGATGGAAAAATAACATTCATGAAAACTGATAGAAAATAAAAGCTCTTAATATTCATCTACAACACAATCCTAAATAAAAGTTCTCCAAACATGGATGATTGTGGGTGAAAAATGGGAGTTCACGTGACACAATTGCAGCGTAGACTTGAAATCAGGTTTTCATCGAACTCAACATTAAATTGATGGAAATTCAACATTCATGAAAATCGCTAGAAAATAAAGGTTCTTAATATTCATCTACAATAAAATCCTAAATCAAAGTTCTCAAAACATGGTTCATTGTGGCTGAAAAATAGCAATTCGTATGACAAAATTGCAACATAGCCTTGAAATCAGTTTTTCGTCAAACTCAACATTAAATCGATGGAAATTAGACATTAATGAAAATTGATAGAAAATAAAGATTCTTAATAGTCATCTACAATACAATCCTAAATCAAAGTTCTCCAAACAAGGTTGGGAGATCGTGTGAGACAGTTGAAACGTAGCCTTAAAATCAGGTTTTCATCGCACTTGACTTTAAATCGATGGAAATTCAACATTCACAAAAATTGATAGAAAATAAATGTTCTTAATAGTTATGTAACACAATCCTAAATAAAAGTTCTCTACACATGGTTCATTGTGGGCGAAAAATTTGAGTTCGCGTGACACAACTACAACGTAGACTTGGAATCAGGTTTCGTCGAACTCCGCATTAAATCAAAGGAAATTCAACATTCATTAAAACCAATCGAAAATAAACCTTCTTAGTAGTCATCTACAATACAATCATAAATCGAAGTTCTCGAAACATGGTTGATTGTGGCTGAAAAATGGGAGTTCGCGTGACACGACATCAACCTATCCTTAAAATTAGGTTTTCATCGAACTCGACATTAAATCGATGGAAATTCATCATTCATGAAAACCTATAGAAAATAAAGGCTCTTAATAGTCATCTACAACACAATCCCAAAACAAATTTATCCAAACATGGTTGAATGTGGGTGAAAAATGGTAGTTCATGTGACACAGTTGCAATGTAGCCTTGAAATCATGTTTTCATCGAACTCGACATTAAATCGATGAAAATTCAACATTCACGAAAACTGTTAGAAGATAAAGGTTCTTAAAAGTCATCCACAACACAATCCTAAATCAAAGTTTCCCAAATATGGTTGATTGTGGGTGAAAAATTGGAGTTTGCATGACGTATCTGTAACTTAGCCTTAAAATCAAGTTTTCTCTGATTTCGACATTAAATCGACGAAATTTGAAAATTCACAAAAATCGATAAAAAGTAAAGGTTCTTAATAGTCATCTACAACACAATCTTAAATCAAAGTTCTCCAAACATGGTTGATTGTGGGTGAAAAATAGGAGTTCACGTGACAAAGATGCAACATAACCTTAAAATTGGGTTTTCGTCGAACTCGACATTAAATTGATGGAAATTCAACATTCACAAAAACTAATAGAAAATAAATGTTTTTTAATATTCATCTAGAACACAATACTAAATCATAGTTCTTCAAACATGGTTGATTTTGGGTGAAAAATGGTATTTCGTGTGACACAACTGCAATGTAGCCTTAACATCAGGGTTTCATTGAACTCGACATTAAATCTTTGGAAATTCAACATTGACGAAAATCGATAGAAAATAAAAGTTCTTAATAGTCATGTAAAAATTAATCCTAAATAAAAATTTCTCCAAACATGGTTGATTGTGGGTGAAAAAAGGGAGTTCGCATGACACAACTGAAATGTAGCCTTAAAATTACGTTTTCATCGAAATCGACATTAAATCAATGCAAATTCAACATTCACGAAAACAAATAGAAAATAAAGGTTCTTAATAGTCACCTATAACACTGTCCTAAATAAAAGTTCTCCAAACATGAATGATTTTCTATGAAAAACAGGAGTTCTCATGACAAAGTTGCAACATAGTTTTAAAATTAGGTTTTCATCAAACTCGACATTAAATCGAAGGAAATTCAACATTCATGAAAACCGATAGAAAATAAAAGTTCTTAATAGTAATTTGTAACACAATCTTAAATCAGAATTCTTCAAAAATGGCTGATTGTGGGTGAAAAATGGGAGTGGGTGAAATAAGCTTTTTGTCGAACTTGATATTAAATCGATGAAAATTCAACATTCACGAAAATCAACCGAAAATAAAGGTTCATAGTCGTCATCAGCAACACAATCCTAAATCGAAGTTATTCAAACATGGTTGACTGTGGGTGAAAAATGGGAGTTTGCATGACACAGTTGCAACGTAACTTTAAAATTAGGTTTTTGTCGAACTCGACATTAAATCGATAGAAATTTTACATTTACAAAAACCTATACAAAATAAAGGTTCTTAATAATAATCTACAACACAATCCTAAATCAAAGTTGTCCAAACAAGAGTTATTGTCAGTGAAAAATGGGAGTTCGCCTTGTAAAACTGCAATGTACCTTAAATGAAGATTTTTGTCGAACTCGACATTAAATCGATGGAAAATCAACATTCACAAAAACTGATAGAAAATAAAGGTTCTTAATAGTCATCCACAACACAATCCTAAATCAAAATTATCCAAACATGGTTGATTGTGGGTGAAAAATGGGAGTTCATATGACACAACTGCAACATAGCCTTAAAATCAGGTTTTCGTCAAACTCAACATTAAATCAATGGAAATTAAAAATTCACGAAAAATTATAGAAAATAGAGGTTCTTAATAGTAGTCTACAACACAATCCTAAATAAAATTTCTCCAAACAAAGTTGATTGTGGTTGTAAAATGGGAGTTCGCATGACACAACACCAACATAGCCTTGAAATCAGGTTTTTGTCAAACTCTACACTAAATCGATGAAAATTCAATATTCACGAAAATCGATAGAAAAGTAAGGTTTTTAATAGTCATCTAGAACATAATCCTAAATCAAAGTTCTTGAAACATGGTTGATTGTGGGTGAAAATGAGAGTTCGTGCCACATAGTTGCAACGTAGCCTTAAAATCAGGCTTTCGTCGAACTCCACATTAAATCAATGCAAATTCAACATTCAAGAAAACTGTTAGAAAATAAAGTTTATTAATATTCATCCACAACACAATGCTAACTGAAAGTTCTCAAAAAAATCAGAATGTAATATGTGTTTATGTCGCTATTGGTCAAAAAGCTTCTTCCGTAGCTCAGGTAGTTAATACGTTCCAAGAACGTGGCGCAATGGAGTATACCATTGTGGTAGCGGAAACTGCGGATTCTCCTGCTACATTACAATATCTTGCTCCTTATACAGGAGCAGCTTTAGCCGAATACTTTATGTATAAAGAACAACATACATCAATCATTTATGATGATCTTTCTAAACAAGCGCAAGCTTATCGACAAATGTCTCTTCTATTAAGAAGACCACCTGGCCGGGAAGCTTATCCAGGAGATGTTTTCTATTTACATTCTCGTTTATTGGAAAGAGCAGCTAAATTAAATTCTCAGTTAGGTGGAGGGAGTTTAACTGCTTTACCAATAGTGGAGACTCAAGCTGGAGATGTCTCAGCTTATATTCCCACTAACGTAATTTCCATTACCGACGGACAAATCTTCTTATCAGCTGATCTATTCAATGCAGGAATTCAACCTACCATTAATGTTGGTCTTTCCGTATCTAGAGTAGGATCCGCAGCTCAAGACATAGTGTATTGTGGGTGAAAAGTGGGATTTCGCATAACACTGCTACAACATAGCCTTAAAATGACGTTTTCATCAAACTCGACATTAAATTGATGGAAATTCAACATTCCAAAAAATTGATAGAAAATAAAGGTTCTTAATAGTCATCCACAACCCAATGCTAAATCAAAGTTCTCCAAACATGGTTGATTGTGAGCGAAAAATGGGATTTCCAGTGATACAATTGCAACGTAGTCTTAAAATTGAGTTTTTGTCGAACTCAACATTAAATCGAAAGAAATTCAACATTCAAAAAACAAATAGAAAATAAAGGTTCTTAAAAGTCATCTACAAGACAATACATACCAAAGTTGTCCAAAAATGTTTGATTGCGGGTAAAAAATGGGAGTTTGCATGACACATCTGCAACGTAGCATTAAAATCAGCTTTTCATCAAACTCGTTATTAAATCGATGTAAATTCAAAATTCACGAAAATCTATAGAAAATAAAGGTTCTTAATAGTTATCTACAACACAATCCTAAACCAAAGTTCTTCAAACATGGTTGATTATGGATTAAAAATGGGAGTTCACATGACAAACCTACAACGTAGCCTTAAAATTAGGTTTTCATCGAACTCAACATTAAATCTATGACAATTTAGCATTGACGAAAATCGATAGAAAATAAAAGTTCTTAATAGTCATCTACAATAGATTTTTAAATCAATGTTCTCCAAATATGGTTTTTTTTGAGTAAAAAATGGGATTTAATGTGACACAGCTGCAACGTAGCCTTAAAATCAAGTTTTCGTCTAACTTAACATTAAATCGATGGAAATTCAACATTTATGAAAAGCGAAAGAAAATAAAGGTTCTTAAAATCAATTTCTCCAAACATAGTTGATTATGGGTGAAAAATCGAAGTTCGCGTCACACGTTTTCAACGTAGCCTTACAATTAGGATTTTGTTCAACTCGAAATCAAATTATTGGACATTGAACATTCACAAAAACCGATAGAAAATAAAGGTTCTTAATAGTCATCATCTACAACACAATCTTAAATCAAATTTCTCCAAACATGGTTGATTGTTGGTGAAAAATGGAAAGTTCACGTGACATAGTTGCAATGTACCCTTGAAATCAGGTTTTCGTAAAACTCGAGATTGAATCAATTGAAATTAAACATTCACAAAAATTAATACAAAATAAAGGATTTTAATAGTCATCTACAAAAAAATACAAAATCAAAGTTTTTTGAACATTGTTGATTATAGGTGAAAAATGGGAGTTCGCATGACAGAGCTGCAACGTAGTCTTAAAATAAGGTTTTTGTTGAACTCAATATTAAATCATTGAAAATTCAACATTGACGAAAACCGATAGAAAAAGAAGGTTCTTAATAGTCATCTACAAAACAATACTAAATCAAAGTTCTCCAAACATGGTTGATTGACAATGAAAAATTGGAGTTGGCGTGACAACTGCAGCCTTAAAATCAGGTTCTCGTTGAACTCGACAATAATTCGTTGGAACGTAACATTAAAATGAGGTTTTTGTCAAACTTGACATTAAATCGATGGAATTTCAAGATTCACAAAAACTAATAGAAAATAAAGATTCTTAATAGTCATCTAAAACATAATACTAAATTAAAAGTTCTCCAAACATGGTTGATTGTGGGTGAAAAATGGGAGTTCGCGTGACAATGCTAAAACATAGCCTTAAAATCAGGTATTCATTAAACTCAAAATTAAATCAACGAAAATGAAATATTGACGAAAATAGATAGAAAATAAAGGTTCGTAATAGTCATTTACAACATAATATTAAATTAGAGTTCTCAAAACATGGTTGATTTTTGGTTGTAAATGGGAGTTCGTGTGACATAGCTACAATGTAGCTTTAAAATGAGGTTTTCTTGGAACTCGACATGAAATCGATTGAAATTCAACATTCACGAAAACCAATAGAAAATAAAGTTTCTTAATGGTCAGCTACAACATAATCCTAAATCAATGTTCTTCAAATATGGTTGACTGTGGGTGAAAAATGGGATTTCACGTGACACAGCTGCAACATTTCCTTGAAATCAGGTTTTCGTCCAACTCGACATTAAATCGATGGAAATTCAACATTCACGAAGAAAAGTAAAAAATAAAGATTCTTAATAATCATCTACAACATAATCCTAAATCAAATTTCTCCAAACATAGTTGATGAATTGTGAAAAATGGGAGTTCACGTGACACAACTGCAACGTAGCCTTAAAATTAGGTTTTCGTTGTTCTCGCCATTATAGCCATGGAAAATGAACATTCACGAAAATCGATAGAAAATAAACGTTCCTAATAGGCATTTACAACACAATCCTAAATCAAAGTTATCCAAACATTGTTGATTGTGGGTGAAAAATGGTAGTTCGCATGACACAACTGCAACATAGCCTTAAAATTAGTTTTTCGTCAAACTTGACATTAAATCGATGGAAATAAAACATTCACGAAAAGTGATAGTAAATAAAGGTTCTTAATAGTCGTCTACAACACAATCCTAAATAAAAGTTCTCCAAACATGGTTGATTGTTGTTGAAAAATGGGAGTTTGCATGACATAACACCAACATAGCCTTGAAATCAGTTTTTTGTAAAACTCTACACTAAATCGATAGAAAATTAAGGTTCTTAATAGTGATCTAAAACATAACCCTAATTCAATGTTCTCCAAACATGGTTTATTGTGGGTGAAAATGAGAGTTCGTTTCACACAGTTGCAACGTAGCCTTAAAATTAGGCTTTCGTCGAACTCAAAGTTCTCCAAACATGGTGTATTGTGGGTGAAAATGCGATTTCACATGACACAGCTACAACATAGCCTTAAAATGACGTTTTCATCAAACTCGACATTAAATCGATAGAAAATAAAGGTTCTTAATAGTCATCCAAAACAGAATTCTAAATCAAAGTTCTCCAAACTTGGTTGATTGTGGGTGAAAAATTGGAGTTTGTGTGAGAAAGAAGGAACGTAGTTTTATACTCAAGGTTTCATCGAACTCGAAATTAAATCGAAAGAAATTCAATATTCACAAAAATCGATAGAAAATAAAGGTTCTTAATAGTCATAAACAACACGATCCTAAATCAAACTTCTCCGAACATGGTTGATTGTGGGTAAAAAATGGGAGTTCATGTGACACATCTGCAACTTAGCCTTAATATCAGGTTTATCTTCGAACTCAACATAAAATCAAAGGAAATTCAACATTAACGAAAACTGATATAAAAGAAAGCTTCTTAATAGTCATCTACAACACAGTCCTAAATCAAAGTTATCCAAACATGGTTGATTGTGGGTGAAAATGGGTGTTCAAGTGACACAGCTGCAACACATCCTTAAAATCAAGTTTTCGTGAAACTCGACATTTAATTAATATAAAATAAAGGTTCTTAATAGTCATCTCCAACATAATCCTAAATCAAACTTATCAAACCATGGTTTATTGTGGGTTGGAAATGAGAGTTCGCATGACATAGCTGCAATGTAGCCTTAAAATCTGGTTTACAATCGAACTCATCATTAAATTTATGGATATTCAACATCCACAAAAACCTATCGATAGAAAATAAAAGTTCTTAATAGTCATCTATAACAAAATTCTAAATTCTAATCTGGTTTCCTCTGAACTAGACATTAAATTGATAAAAAGTAAAGGTCCTTAATGGTCAACTACAACACAATCTTAAATCAAAGTTATCCAAACATGGTTGATTCTGGGTGAGAAATGAGACTTCGCATGACACAACTGCAACGAAGCCTTAAAATAATAACTTCGTCAAACTCGTTATTTAATCGATGGAAATTCAATATTTTTATGAACCAATAGACAATAAAGGTTTTTAATATTCATCTACAAATTAATCCTAAATCAAAGTTCTCTAAACATGGTTTATTGTTGGTGAAAAATGGGAGTTTGCATGAGATAGATGCAATGTAGCCTTAAATTCAGGTTTTAATCAAACTCGACGTGAAATCGATAACAAATAAAGGTTCTTAATAGTAATCTAAAACACATTCCTTAATCAAAGTTCTCCAAACATGGTTTATTGTGAGTGAAAAATGGGATTCCACATGATACAACTGCAACATAGCCTTAAAATGAGTTTTTGTCGAACTCGACATTAAACCTAAGGAAATTCAACATTTACGAAAAGTCGATAGAAAATAAAGGTTCTTAATAGTCATCTACAAGACAATCCATAATCAAAGTTCTCCAAACATACTTCATTTTGTGTAAAAAACTAGGAGTTTGTGTGACAAAGCTGCAACTTAGCAGTAAAATTAGGTTTTCATCGAACTCGACATTAAATCGATGAAAATTCAAAATTCATGAAAATCAATAGAAAATAAAGGATCTTAATAATCATCTACAATACAATCCTAAATCAAAGTTCTTCAAACATGGTTTATTGTGCATGAAAAATGGGAGTTCGCTTGACAAACCTGCAATGTACCCTTAAAATCAAGTTTCCGTCGAACTCGACATTAAATAGATGGAAATTCAACATTCATGAAAATCGATAGAAAATGAAAGTACTTAATAGTCATCTACAACAGAATCCTAAATCAATGTTCTCCAAACATGGTTTTTGCGTGACACAACTGCAACGTAGCCTTAAAATCAGGTTTTTTCTTTGAATTCAACATTAAATCAATAGAAACTCAACATTCACGAAAACGGTTATAAAATAAAGGTTCTTAATAGTGATCTACAACACAATCCTAAATCAAATTTATCCAAACATGGTTGATTATGAATGAAAAATGGGAGTTCGTCCGACATAGCTACAAGATAGCCGTAAAATCAAGTTTCATTGAACTCGACATTAAATCGATGGAAATACAACATTCACGAAAACCTATAGAAAATAAGGGTTATAAATAGTCATCTACAATATAATCCCAAATGAAAGTTCTCCTAACATGGTTGATTATGGGTGAAAAATGGGAGTTCGTGTTACAAATCGGCAACGTAGCCGTAAAATTAGGATTTCATCAAACTTGATATTAAATCAATGGAAATTCGACATCTACAAAACAATCTTAAATCAAAGTTCTCCGAAAATGGTGATTGTGTGTGAAAAATGGGAGTTCGCGTGACACACTTGCAACATTGCCTTAAAATTAGGTTTTCATTGAACTCGTAATTAAATCGATGGAAATTCAACATTCACGAAATCCCATAGAAAACAAAGCTTCTTAATAGTCATGTACAACACAATCTTAAATCAAAGTTCTACAAACATGATTGATTATGGATGAAAAATGGGAGTTTGTGTGACACATCTACGTAGCCTTAAAATCAAGTTTTTTTTTAACTCGACATTAAATCAATGGAAGTTCATGTTACAAATCTGGAACGTAGCCCAAAAATTAGGTTTTCTACAGCACAATCCTAAATCAAAGTTATCCAAACATGGTTGATTGTGGGTGATAAGTGAGATTTTGCGTGACACAACTACAACATAGCCTTAAAATCAGGTTTTCATCAAACTCAATATTTAATCAATGGGAATTAAATATTCACGAAAATCGATAGAAAATAAAGGTTCTTGATAGCATCTATAAGACAATACTAAATCAAAGTACTCCAAACATGGTTGATTGTGTCCATGAAAAATGGGAGTTCACGTGACACTAGTGCAACACGGCCTTAAAATCAGGTTTTCATCGAACTCGACATTAAATCGATGGAAATTCAACATTCACAAAAAGTGGTAGAAAATAAAGATTCTTAATAGTCATTTACAACATAATCTAATTTCTGCAAACATGGTTGATTGTGGATGCAAATTTTGAGTTTGCATGACATAGTTGTAACGTAGACTTAAAATCAAGTTTTCTTCGATCTCGCTATTAAATTGATGGAAATTCAAGATTCTCAAAAATCGATAGAAAATAAAGGTTCAAAATATTCATTTACAACACAATTTTAAATCAAAGTTCTCCGAACATAGTTGATTGTGGGTGAAAAATAGGAGTTTGTGTGACAAAGATGCAACATAGCCTTGAAATCGGGTTTTCGTCGAACTCGACATTACATCGACATTCATTAAAACCAATAGAAAATAAAGGTTCTTAATAGTCATCTACAACACAATCCTAATTCAAAAATTTCTAGACATAGTTGATTTTGTGTGAAAAAAGGGAGTTCATGTGACACAGCGGCAACGTAGCCTTAAAATCGGGTTTTTGTTGAACTCGACATTAAATCGATGCAAATTAAACATTCACAAAAACCAAAAGAAAATAAAAGTTCTTAATAGTCATCTACAACATAATCCTATATCAAAGTTCTCTAAACATGATTGATTATGGGTGGAAAAATGGGAGTTCGTGGGACAAATCTGCAACGTAGGCTTAAAATTAGGTTTTCATTGAACTCGATATTAAATCGATGGAAATTCAACATTCGCGAAAACCAATAGAAAATAAAGGTTTTTAATAGCCATCTACCACACAATCCTAAATGAAAGTTGTACAAACATGGTTCATTGTGTGTTAAAAATGGGAGTTCAAGTCATCTACAAGATAATCCTAAATCAAAGTTCTCCAAATATGGTCTTGTGGATGAAAAATGGGAGTTTACGTGACATAACTATAACGTTGCCTTAAAATCAAGTTTTCCTCGATATCTACATTAAATCAATGGAAATTCAACATTCTCAAAAACGGATAGAAAATAAAGGTTCATAATATTCATATACAACACAATCTTAAATAAAAGTTCTCCAAACATGGTTGATTGTGAGTGAAAAATAGGAGTTTGTGTGACAAAGATGTAACGTAGCCTCAAAATCGATGGATATTCAACAGACGAGTTTGGTTTAATTTTGAGAATTTTGATTTTATTTTGTGTTGTAGATGACTATTAAGAACCTTTATTTTCTATTGATTTTTGTCAATGTTGAATTTCTATCGATTTAATGTCGAGTTTGGTGAACACTTGATTTTAAGGCTACATTGTAGCTATATCACACGAACTTCAGTTTTTTACCCATAATCAACCATGTTTGGAGAAATTTGTTTTAGATTGTATTGTAGATGACTATTAGGATCATTTATCTTATATCACCTTTCGTGAACATTGATTTTCGATCGATCTATAGCCAAGTTCATCTAACACATGATTTTAAGGCTACATTGAAGTTGTGTCATGGGAACTCCTATTTTCAACCCATAATCAACCAGGATTGGAGAAATTCGATTTAAGATTGTGTTGTAGATGACTATTAAAAACCTTTATTTTCTATTTGTTTTTCGGGAATGTTGAATTTCCATCGATTTAATGTCGAGTTTGATGTATGTTGTAGATGTATCTCACGAACTCCCATTTTTCACCCATAATGAACCATGTTTGCAGAACTTTGATTTAAGACTGTGTTGTAGATGACTATTAGGATCCTTTATTTTATATCGCCTTTTGTGAATCTTTGTTTTCTATCGATTTTTGTAAATGTTGAATTTCCATCTATTTAATGTCAATTTCGCATACATATGATTTGAAGGCTACACTGTAGCTATGTTACATGAACTCCAATTTTTCACCTATAATCAACCATATTTGGAGAACTTTGATTTAAGATTGTATTGTAGATGACTATTAAGATCCTTTATTTTATATTGCGTTTCATGAACACTTGACTTTAAGGATACGTTGTAGTTGTGTCATTTGAACTCCCATTTTTCACTGATAATCAACCATGTTTGGAAACTTTGATTTAAGATTGTATTATAGATGACTATTAGGATTCTTTACTTTGTATCGTCTTTTGTGAATGTTGTTTTTTGATCAATTTACTGCCAAGTTTGACTAACACCTGATTTTAAAGGCTACGTTGCAACTGTGTCATTTGAACTCTCATTTTTCATCCATAATCAACCAACTTAGGAGAAGTTTGATTTTAGATTGTGTTGTAGATGACTATTAGGAACCTTTATTTTCTATTGAATTTTGTGAATGGTTATTTTCCATCAACTTACATTCAAGTTTTGCTAACACCTGATGCTACGTTTTAGCTATGTCATGCGAACTCCCATTGTTTCCTACATAATTATCAAATTTTGGAGAAATATGATTCTAGATTCTTTTGTAGATGACTATTAGGAAGTTTTATTTTTATCAACTTTTTAGAACATTTATTTTCCATTGACTTACAATCGAGTTTGACTAACACCTCATTTCATTTTTCACCCATAATCAACCATGTTTGAAGAGCTTTAATTTTAAATTGTGGTGTAGATGACTATTAGTAACATTTCTTTTCAATTGGCTTCTTTGAATGTTAACTTTCCATCTATTTATAGACAAGTTCGACTAACACCTGGTTTAAGGCTAAGTTGCAGCCATGTCATGCAAACCGCCATTTTTAACCCATAATCAACCAAGTTTGAAGAACTTTAATTTTAGATTGTGTAGTATATGACTATTAGGAACCTTTATTTCCATTGGCTTTCATGAACGTTGATTTTTCATCAATCTTGCATGTTGATGAAAAATAAGTTTTTCATAAAATAGACGATCTAGGATTAGTCACAACGACATTCTTTACAAAACCCATTTGTCGTATTTTTCTTTAGAGAAATAATTTTTTTTGCCTCTGTCACCTCTAGTGCTTGTAATTTTAAAAAATAGATATCTTTTTCAAGAACAAGATTTTGTTTAAACAAACGTGTGATCTTGGTCTCTTTAGCATACACATGCCTACCAAACCCATAACTTTAATTTTTCCCAAAAAATATATTGTAGATTCTATTATTGAGGGGTTCTTGCATGTTGGTAAAAAAACAGTTTTTTGAAAAATAGATGATCTAGATCTCTTTAGCACACTTAAACCCTTATATTCAATTTTTCCAAAAAACATTATTTCGTAGATTCTATTTTTGACGAGTTCTTCTATTTGTAAAAAAAATAGTTTTTCAAACAATAGACGATTCGGGCTTGCTGAGAATGACATTCTCTAAAAAAGTCATTTTTCTCATATTTTTCTTAAGAAGATTCAAAAAATTGGCCTCTATATATACCTCTACTATTTCTAGTTTCCAAAAATTTATCTTTTACAAAAATAACTTATATTTTCAAAAAACAGGTGATTTGGGTCTCTTTAGCACGTGAGCACGTACAAATCCCATATCTTTGATTTTTCCAAAAAAAAAAGTTTCATAGAGTCTATTTTTTAGGGTTCTTGCATGTTGGTGAAAAATTAGTTTTTCAAAAAACGGATGAACTAGGTTTACTCAGAATGACATTCTCTACAAAACCCATTTCTCATATTTTCCTTAAGAAGATTCAAAACATTTGTCTTTGTTACCTCTACTACAACTTTTCAAAAAAATCTATCATTTCAAAAACAACCTTTTTTTTTTAAAACGGACAATCTGAATCCCTTTAGCACACGAGCCCCCAGCAAAACTCATCTTCGATTTTTCCCAAAAAAAATTGTTTCCTAGATTCTATTTTTGAGGGGTTCTTACATGTTGGTGAAAAATAAGTTTTTCAAAAAATGAATGATCTAGGTGTACTCAGAACGACATTCTCTAGAAAACAAATTTCTTATATTTTTCTTAAAAAGATTCAAAAAATTTGCCTCTGTTACCTCTATTGCTTCTACTTTTCAAAATAATCATTTTGCAAAAACAATTTATTAAAAAAAAAAAATAGATGACCTGGGTCTCTTTAGCACACAACCACCTACAAAACCCATATCTTCAAGTTTTCCCAAAAGAAATTGTTATCAACTTTCATTAATGTTGATTTTCCATTGATTTACATGTGAGTTTGGCTAACACTTGACTTTAAGCTACGTTGTAGCTATGTCATACGAACTCCCACTTTTCTCCCATAATCAACCAAGTTTGGAATTTTTTAAATTTTAGATTGTGTTGTATATGACTATGAGGAACCTTTATTTTCTATCGAGTTTTGTGAACGTTGATTTTTCATCGATTTACAATTGAGTTCGTATAACACCGGATTTTATGCATACGTTGCAGCTATGTCATGCAAACTCCCATTTTTCACCCATAATCAACCATGTTTGGAGAACTTTGATTTTAGACTATCTTTTAGATGACTATTAGGTACCTCCAATTTCTATCAGTTTTTTGGGAACGTTGATTTTCCATCTATTTACAGCCAAATTTAGCTAACACCTAATTTTAAAGCTATGCTTCAACTATGTCATGTGAAATCCCATTTTTGGCCCATAATCAACCAAGTATGCAGAAATTTGACTTTAGATTTTGTTGTAGATGACTTATAAGGAACATTTATTTTCTATCGGTTTTCATGAATGTTGATTTTCCATCGATTTACAGCTGAGTTCAGCTAACACCTGATTTAAGGCTACAATGCAGATGTTTCATGCGAAATCCCATTTTTCACTGATAATCAACCAAGTTTTAGGGAGCTTTCATTTTATATTCTTTCGTAGATGAATATTAAGAAACTTTATTTTATATCGGCTTTTGTGAAAGTTGATTTTCCATTAATTTATAGTCGAGTTTGGCTAACACCTGATTTTAATGCTACATTGCACCTTTCCCATGCGAACTCCCATTTTTCATGCATAATCAACCATGTTTCGAGAAATTTGATTTAAGATTGTGTTGTTGATTTCTATCGGTTTTTGGGAATGTTGATTTTTTGTCGATTTGATGTTGAGTTCGATGGAAACCTAATTTTAAAGCTGAGTCGCAGATTTGTCACGTGAATTCCCATTTTTCATACATAATCAACCATGTTTGAAGAACTTTGATTTTGTATTGTGTTGTAGATAACTATAAATAACCTTTATTTTCTACCAATTTTCCTGAATGTTGAATTTTCATTGATTTAATGTTGAGGTTGATGAAATCATGATTTAAAGGGTGCGTTGCAGCTGTGTCACAGGAACTCCAAATTTTCAGCGACAATAAATCATGTTTGGAGAACTTTGAATTAGGATTGTGTTATAGATGACTATTAGGAACCTTTAATTTTTATCAATTTTTATCAAATTTTGAATTTCCATCGATTTAATCTCGACTTAAACTAAAACTTTATTTTAAAGCTATGTTGTAGCTTTCTCACGCGAACTCTAATTTTTCACCCACAATCAACCATGTTTGGAGAAATTTTTGTTAGGTTTGTGTTATTGATGACTATTAAGAATCTCTATATTCTATTGGTTTTCGTGAATGTTGAATTTCCAATGATTTAATGTTGAGTTCAATGAAAACTTGATTATAAGGCTACATTCTAGCTCTGTTATGTGAACTCCCATGTTTCAAAAATAATTAACCATGTTTGGAGAACTTTGATTTAGGATTATTTTGTACATGACTATAATGAACCTTTAATTTGTATTCGGATTTGTCAATGTTGAGTTTGACGAAAAACATGATTTAAGGCTTCATTGTAGCTTTGTCACATGAATTCCCATTTTTGAACCACAATCAACCATGTTTGGAGAACTTTGATAGAGGATTGTGTTTTAAATTACTATTAAGAGCCTTTATTTTCTATTGGTTTTCACGAATGTTTAATTTCGATCGATTAAATGTCGAGTTCAATGAATAACTAATTTTAAGGCTACATTGCAAATCTGTAAACGAACTCGCATTTTTCACCCACAATCAACTATGTTTGGATAAATTTTTGTTAGGTTTGTGTTATAGATGATTATTAAGAATCTCTATATTCTATTGGTTTTCATGAATGTTGAATTTCCAATGATTTAATGTCGAGTTCAATGAAAACCTTATTATAAGGCTACATTACAGCCGTGTCACGCGAACTCCCATGTTTCACGCATAATTAACCATGTTTGGAGAACTTTGATTTAGGGTTATGTTGTAGATGACTATTAAGAATCTTTATTTTCTATTGGCTTTCGTGAATGTTCAATTTCATTCAGTTTAATGTCGAGTTTGATGAAAACCTAATTTTAACTCTATGTTACAAAGGTGCCATGCAAACTCTCATTTTTCACCCATACACAATCATCTTTGGAGAACTTTGATTTAAGATTATGTTGTAGATGACTTTTAATACTCTTTATTTTTTATCAGTTTTTGTGAATGTTGATTTTTCATTGATTTAATGTTGAGTTCGATAGAAACCAAATTTTAAGGCTGAGTTGCAAATTTGTCACGAGAATTCCCATTTTTCAGACATAATCAACTACGTTTGAAGAACTTTGATTTATTATTTAGTTGTAGATAACTATGAATAACCTTTATTTTCTATCAATTTTCGTGAATGTTGAATTTTCATTGATATAATGTTGAGTTTGATGAAATCGTGATTTCAAGGGTATGTTGCAGTTGTGTCACACGAACTCCCAATTTTCACCAACAATAAATCATGTTTGGAGAACTTTGAATTAGAATTGTGTTGTTGATGACCATTAAGAACCTTTAATTTTTATCAATTTTTGTGAATGTTGAATTCCAATCGATTTAATCTCGAGTTAAACGAAAACTTTATTTTAAGACTATGTTGTAGTTTTCTCACGTGAACTCTAATTTTTCACCCACATTCAACCATGTTTGGAGAACTTTTATTTTGGATTGTGTTTTAAATGACAATTAAGAACTTTTATTTTCTATCAGTGTTCATGAATTTTGAAATTGTGTCATGCAAACTCCCATTTTTCACCCACAATCAATCATGTTTGGAGAATTTTGATTTAGGATTGTGTTATAAATGACTATTAAAATATTTATTTTCTATCGATTTTTGTGAATTTTGAATTTTCATTGATTTAATGTTGAGTTCGACAAAAACCTAATTTTAAGGCTGAGTTGCAGCTTTGTCACGTGAACTCCCATTTCTTACCCACAATCAGCCATATTTGGAGAACTTTTATTTAGGATTGTGTTGTAGATGACAATTAAGAATATTTATTTCCTATTGGTTTTCCTAAATGTTCAATTTCATTCAATTTAATGTCGAGTTAGACGAAAACCTAATTTTAATGCGATGTTACAAATGTGCCATGCAAACTCCCATTTTTCACCCATACTCAACCATCTTTGGAGAACTTTGATTTAGGATTATGTTGTAGATGACTTTTAATAATCTTTATTTTCTATAGGTTTTTGTGAATGTTGAGTTCAATGGAAACCTAATTTTAAGGCTGAGTTGCAGCTTTGTCACATGAATTCCCATTTTTCAGACATAATCAACCATGTTTAAAGAACTTTGATTTAGTATTGTGTTGTAGATAACTATTAATAACATTTTTTTTCTATCAGTTTTTGTGAATGTTGAGTTTGATGGAATCGTGATTTCAAGGGTATGTTGCGGCTGTGTAACACGAACTCCCAATTTTCACCGACAATAAATCATGTTTGGAGAAATTTAAATTAGGATTGTGTTGTAGATGACTATTAAGAACTTTTATTCTTTATTAATTTTAGTGAATGTTGAATTTTCATCGATTTAATCTGGAGTTAAACTAAAACTTTATTTTTAGGCTATGTTGTAGCTTTCTCATGCTAACTCTAATTTTTCACCCACATTCAACCATGTTTGGAGAACTTTGATTTCGGATTGTGTTGTAGAACATTTATTTTCTATTGGTTTTCACGAATGTTTAATTTCCATCGATTAAATGTTGAGTTCGATAAATACCGAATTTTAAGGGTATGTTGCAAATATGTCAACGAACTCACATTTTTCACCCAGAATCAACAATGTTTGGAGAAATTTTTGTTAGGTTTGTGTTATAGATGACTATTAAGAATATCTATATTATATTGGTTTTTTTGAATGTTTAATTTCCAATGATTTAATGTCGAGTTCAATGACAACCTTATTATAAGGCTACATTCCAGCTTTGTCACACAAACTCCCATGTTTTACGCATAATTAATCATGTTTGGAGAACTTTGATTTAGGATTATGTTGTAGATGACTATAATTAACCTTTATTTTTCATTTATTTTCGTGAATGTTGAGTTTCACGAAAAACGTAATTTTAAGGCTACATTGCAGCTGTTTCACGTGAATTCCCATTTTTCACCCACAATCAACCATGTTCAAAGAATTTTTTTTTAGGTTTGTGTTATAGATGACTCTTAAGAATCTCTATATTCCAGATGTGTCACGCGAACTCCCTTGTTTCACACATAATTAACCATGTTTGGAGAACTTTGATTTAGGATTATGTTGTAGATGACTATAATGAACCTTTATTTTTTATTCGTTTTTGTGAATGTTGAGTTTTCATTGATTAAACGTTGAGTGTGACGAAAAACGTGATTTTAAGGCTACATTGCAGCTATGTCACACGAATTCCCATTTTTCACCCACAATCAACCATGCTTGGACCACTTTGATAGAGGATTGTGTTTTAAATGACTATTAACAACCTTTATCTTGTATCAGTTTTCGTGAATCTTGAATTTCCATCGATTTAATGTCGAGTTTATTGAAAACATTATAGAGGTGTCATGTAAACTCCCATTTTTCACCCATACTCAACCATCTTTGGAGAACTTTTATTTAGGATTATGTTGTAGATGGCTTTTAATAATCTATATTTTCTATCGGTATGTTTAACTATTATAGTAGTTTGAATCCCACAAATTCGATTAATTGTACTTTAAATAGGAAGAATATTTTGAATATTATAAAGTTACTAACCTGGATAGCTTGATGTTTACAAAGAAAAATCTAAAGGGTCATTCTATTATTTTATTGATTGAAAATCAATGGGAATGAAATAGGTGGGCTAGGCTTATAACCAACTAACTACATGGGATTGTTAATACAATAAAGTACAAACTTTTATTGTATAATTAATACTCAAATTTATTTAATAAGAATAAAATAAAATAAAATTTGACAAAGAAATATCTATTTGAAGTATTATTCTAACGAATGTTAATATTTAAAAATAACCTAAATTATCATGAACATAATTCAAGAGGTTGCTAGTTAAATTAAAAGCTTAAAATAATTTATTCAATAAGAACTAAGTATTGGAAATATTCAATCAATTGATGGGACATCTAATTTCCATTAAGGTTGAAGAAAATTCCAATTACATATTTCATGAGAGATAAAATAGGAGAGGATAAAATAATATATTATTCTAGATGCAATAAATAAGAGTTGGTAGATAGGAAATTAAAGGCTGGGGTTGACATGCCAACAAGAAGTCTTCCCAATCGCGTTCCTCGGGCAAGACACCTCCTTTGCACCAGCTTGCCATTGTTGTCATTTTTATCAAATGATGGCCCTTGGGGAGGTACGGGTGCCAGAGGAGTAATAAAGGGCGGCTCTTGGAGAAATGAGGCGGAGGAGAGCTTTTATGAGGTCTTCTGCTCTTGGAGAAATTTGATTTGAGATTGTGTTGTAGAAGACTATTAAGAACATTTATTTTCTATTGGTTTTCGCGAATGTTTAATTTCCATCAATTAAATGTCGAGTTCGATAAATATTAAATTTTAAGAATATGTTGCAAATATGTCAACGAACTCGCATTTTTCACCCAGAATCAACCATGTTTGGAGAAATTTTTGTTAGGTTTGTGTTATAGATGACTATTAAGAATCTCTATATTCTATTGGTTTTCGTGAATGTTGAATTTCAAATGATTTAATATAGAGTTCAATGAAAACCTGATTATAAGGCTACATTCCAACTGTGTCACGCGAACTCCCATTTTCACGCATAATTAACCATGTTTGGAGAAATTTGATTTAGGATTATGTTGTAGATGACTATAATGAAGCTTTATTTTGTATTCATTTTCGTGAATGTTGAGTTTCCATTGATTAAATGTTGAGTCTGATGAAAAACGCGATTTTCAACAACACAATCCTAAATCAAAGCTCTCCAAAGTTGATTGTAGGTGAAAAATGCTAGTTTACCTGACAAAGCTGCAACATATCCTTAAAATCAGGTTTTTCTTCCAATTGACATTAAATCGATTGAAAATCAACATTGAGAGAAATTCATAAAAAATAAAGGTTCTTAATAGTCATCCACAATCCTAAATCAAAGTTCTCCAAATATGGTTAAATAGGAGTTCGTGTGAAACAGCTTGATCGTAGCCTTAAAATCAAGTTTTCGTTGAACTCTACATTTAATCATTGGACAATCAATATTTATGAAAACAGATAGAAAATAAAGGTTCTTAATAGTCATCTATAATGTAATACTAAGTAAAAGCTCTCCAAACATGGTTGATTGTGGGTGAAAAATGAGAGTTGGTGTGACAAAGCTGCAACATAGCCTTAAAGTCAGGTTTTCATCGAACTCGACATTAAATTGATGGAAATTCAACATTCAAGAAAATTGATTAAAAAAAAATCTTCTTAAAAGTTGTTTACAACAGAATCCTAAATCAAAGTTCTCCAAACATGGTTGATTATTTGTGAAAAATGGGAGTTCACACAACAAATCTGCAAGAAAGCCTTAAAATTATGTTTTCATTGAACTCAACATTAAATCAATGGAAATTCAACATTGAAAAAAAATTGATAGAAAATAAAGGTTCTTAATAGTCATCTACAACACAATCCTAATTCAAAGTTCTCCAAACATGGTTGATTGTTAGTGAAAAATGGGAATTCGCATGACATAGTTGCAACATAGCCTTAAAATAAAGGTTCTTAATAGTCATCTACAACACAATACTAAATCAAAGTACTCCAAACATGGATGTTTTGTGGGTGAGAAATGAGGGTTCACGTGACATTATATTGATATGAGATTTTTTTATCGAACTTGACATTATATTGAGGAAAATTCAATATTCACCAAAATCGATAAAAAAAAAAATGTTCTTAATAGTCATGTACACCACAATCCTAAATAAAAGTTATCCAAAAATGGTTGATTGTGGGTGAAAAATGGGAGTTCGCATTGGACAACTGCAACATAGCCTTAAAATCAGGTTTTCATCGCTCTTGATATTAAATCAACAGAAATTCAATATTTACAAAAATCGATAAAAAATAAAAGTTTTTAATAATTATCTACAACACAATCCTAAATAAAAGTTCTCCAAACATGTTGATTTTGGGTAAAAAAAATGGGAGTTCGCGTGACAAAGCCGCAACGTAGCTTCAAAACTAGGTTTTCATCGAACTCGACATTCAATCGATGGAAATTCAACATTCACAAAAACAGACAAAAAATAAAGGTTCTTAATAGTCATCTACAATAGAATCCTAAATCAAAGTTATCCGAACATGTTTGATCATGTGTGAAAACTAGGATTTACAACATAGCCTTAATATCAGGTTTTCATCAAACTCAACATTAAATCAATTGAAATTCAACATTTACGAAAAGTAATGAAAAATAAAGGTTCTTAATAGTCATCTAAAACACAATCCTAAATCAAATTTCTCCAAACATGATTGATTGTGGGTCAAAAATGGGAGTTCACGTGACAAAGCTACAACATAGCCTTAAAATCAGGTTTGCATCAAACTCGACATTAAATCGATGGGAATTAAACATTCACGAAAAACAATAGAAAATAAAGGTTCTTAATAGACATCTACAACATAATCATAAATCAAAGTTCTCCAAACAAGATTTATTATAGGTGAGAAATGAGAGTTCGTGTGACACAGTTGCAAAATAACCTTAAAATTAGATATTCATACAACTCGACATTATATCGAGAGAAATTCAACATTCACGAAAATCGATAAAAAATAATTTTTTAATATTCATCTACAACACAATCCTCAATCAAAACAGTCTGAAAATCAGGTGAAAAATGGGAGTTCGCGTGACATAGCTACAATGTAGCCTTATAATCAGGTTTTTGTTGAACTGGACATTAAATCATTGGAAATTCAACATTCACGAAAATAGATAAAAAATAAAGATTCATAATAGTCATCTACAACACAAAACTAACTAAAATTTCTCCAAACATGGTTGATTGTGGGTAAAAATGCAATTTCGTTGACACAATTACAATGTAGCGTTAAAATCAAGTATTTGTCGAACTCGACATTTAATCGATAGAAATTCAACATTCACAAAAACCATTAAAAATTAAACATTGTTAATAGTCATCTACAACACACTCCTAAATCAAAATTCTCCAAACATGGTTGATTATGGGTGAGAAATGGGAATTTGCGTGAAACAGTTGCAACGTAGCCTTAAAATCAGGTTTTCGTTGAACTCGACACTAAATCGATGGAAATTCAATATTCACAAAAACAGATAAAAAATAAAGGTTTTTGATAGCCATCTACAAATTAATCCTAAATAAAATTTCTCCAAATATGGTTAATTATTGGTAAAAAATGGAAGTTCATGCGACACAACTGCAACATAGTTTTAAAATCAGGTTTTCATCAAACTCGACATTAAATCAATGGTAATTAGATATTTACGAAAATAAATAGAAAATAAAGGTTTTAAAAGTCATCTACAACATAATATTAAATAGAATTTCTCCAAACATGGTTGATTATGCAGGAAAAATAAGAGTTTGTGTAATACTTCTATAACGTAGCCTTAAAATTAGGTTTTTGTCAAACTTGACATTAAATCAATGGAATTTTAACATTTACAAAAATCGATAGATAATAAAGGTTCTTAATAGTCATCTAAAACACAATACTAAATCAAAGTACTTCACACATTGTTTATTGTGGGTGAAAATTGCGAGTTTGCATGAGACATTTGCAAATAGCCTTAAAATCAGGTTTTCATCAAACTCGATATTAAATCGCTGGAAAATCAACAATAACGAAAACCAATAGAAAATAAAGGTTCCTAATAGTCATCTACAACACAATCCTAAATCAAATTTCTCTAAACATGGTTGAATGTGGGTAAAAAATTGAAGTTCGTGTGACAAAGCTACAACATAGCTTTAAAATCAGGTTTTTGTTGAACTCAAAATTATCTCAATTAAAATCCAACATTCAAAAAAATTGATAAAAAATAAATTTTCTTAATAGTCATCTACAACACAATCCTAAATCAAAGTTCTCCAAACATGGTTGATTATTGGTGATAAATCAGAGTTCGCGTGACACAATTGTAATGTAGCCTTAAAATCAGGTTTCCGTTCAAGTCGACATTAAATCATTGGAAAATCAACATTAACCATGTGTGGAGAACTTTGATTTATGATTGTGTTGTAGATGACTATTAAGAACTTTCATTTTCTATCACTTTTCGTGAATGTTGAATTTTCATCGATTAAATGTCGAGTTCGACGAAAACCTGATTTTAAGGCTATGTTGCAGCTTTATCATGCGAACTCCTATTTTTCACCCACAATCAACCATGTTTGTAGAAATTTGATTTATTGTTGTATTGTAGATGGCTATTAAAAACCTTTATTTTTTATCAATTTTTTGTGAATGTTCAATTTCCATCGATTTAATGTCGAGTTCAACGAAAACATAATTTTAAGGCTATGTTACAAATTTGTTGCGTGAACTCCCATTTTTCACCAATAATCAGCCATATTCGGAGAAAGTTTATTTAGTTTTGTTTTGTAAATGACTATTAAGAAGAATTTTTTTCTATCAATTTTTGTAAATGTTGAATTTCCATCGATTGAATGTCGAGCTCGATGAAAACATGATTTTAAGGCTATGTTACAGATCTGTCAAACGAACTCTCATTTTTCACCCACAATCAACCATGTTTGGAGTACTTTAATTTAGTTTGGTGTTTTAGATGACTACTAGGAACCTTTATTTTCTATTGGTTTTTGTGAATGTTTGATTTAATGTCGAGTTCGACGAAAACCTAATTTTAATGCTATTTTGCAGCGATGTCATGCGAACTCTCATTTCTCACCCACAATAAATCATATTTGGAGAACTTTGATTTACGATTATTTTGTAGATGTCTATTAAGAACCTTTATTTCCTATTGGTTTTTCATGAATGTTGAATTTCCATCGATTAAACGTCAAGTTGACAAAAACTTGGTTTTGAAACTATGTTGCAGCTTTGTTACACGAACTTCCAATTTTTTACCCAAAATCAACATGTTTGGAGTACTTTAATTTAGTGTTGTGTTGTAGATGACTACTTAGAACCTTTATTTTTTATCGTTTTTATTTAATGTTAAATTTTAATTGATTTATGATTATGTTGTAGATGACTATTAAGAACGTTTATATTTTATCAATTTTGATGAATGTTGAATTTCCATCGATATAGTGTTGAGTTCAATGAAAACCTGATTTTAATGCTACGTTACAAATGGGTCACATGAACCCTCATTTCTCACCCATAAACATCCATGTTTGGAGTACTTAGATTTAGTATTGTGTTGTAGAGGACTATTAAGAACCTTTATTTTATATCAGTTTTTGTGAATGTTCAATTTCCATCGATTTAATGTCGAATTCGACAAAAACCTCATTTTAAGGGTACATTGCAGATGTGTCACGTGAACTCCCATTTTTCACGCATGATCAAACATGTTTAGAGAACTTTGATTTAGGATTATTTTCTGATTATTTTTGTGAATGTTGAATTTTCATCTATTAAATGTCAAGTTGGACGAAAACCTAATTTTAAAGCTATGTTTTAGCAGTGTCATGCGAACTCCCATTTTTTACCCACAATCAACCATGTGTGGAGAACTTTGATTTACAATTGTGTTGTAGTTGATTATTAAGAACTTTTATTTTCTATCACTTTTCATGAATTTTGAATTTTCATCGATTAAATGTCGAGTTCGATGAAAACCTGATTTTAAGGCTATGTTGCAGCTTTATCATGCAAAATCCTATTTCTCACCCACAATCAACCATGTTTGGAGAACTTTGAATTAGGATTGTGTTATAGATGACTATTAAAAACCTTTATTTTCTATCAATTTTTGTGCATGTTAAATTTCCATCCATTTAATGTTGAGTTCGACGAAAACCAAATTTAAAGGCTACTTTGTCGACGTGTCATACGAACTCCCACTTTTCATGCATTATCAAACCATGTTTGGAGAAATTTCATTAAGGATTATGTTGTAGATGACTATTAAGAACCTCTATTTTATATCTCTTTTCGTGAATATTGAATTTCCTTTGATTTAATGTCGAGTTTGATGAAAATCTGATTTTAAATCTATGTTGTAGCTTTGTCATCCAAACTCCCATTTTTCGGCCACAATAATCCATGTTTGGAGAACTTTGATTTAAATTTAGGTTGTAGATGGCTATTAAAAACCTTTATTTTATATGGGTTTTAGGAAATGTGTAATTTCCATTGATTTAATGTCAAATTCAAAGAAAACCTGATTTTAAGGCTACATTGTAGCTGTGTGATGCGAACTCCCATTTTTCAATGATTGTTTGTCGAGTTCAACGAAAACCTTATTTTAAGGCTATGTTGCTGTTGTGTCATGTGAACTCTCATTTTTCAGCCACAAACAACCATGTTCCGAGAACTATGATTTAGGGTTGTGTTGTATAGAACTATTAGGACCCTTTATTTTATATCACCTTTCGTGAACATTGATTTTTTATAGATTTACAGCAAAGTTTGTGTAACAATTGATTTAAAGGCTATGTTGCAGCTGTGTCATGCGAACTCAATTTTTTTACCCATATCAACTAAGTTTGGAGAAGTTTGAATTTAGGTTGTGTTGTACATGACTATTAAGAACCTTTATTTTCCATCGGTTTTTGTGAATGTTAAATTTGTATTGATTTAATGTTGAGTTTAGCGAACACCATATTTTGAGTCTACGTTGCAGCTGTGTCATGGGAACTCCCATTTTTAACCCATCATCAACCATGTTTGCAAAAAATTGATTTAGGATTGTGTTGTAGATGAATATTAGGATCCTTTATTTTTTATTGACTTTCATGAATGTTGATTTTTGATCGATTTATAGCCAAGTTCGTATAACACCTAGTTTTAAGGCTACATTGCAGCTGTGTAAGGAAAACTCTCATTTTTCACCCATAATCAACCATCTTTGGAGAGCTATGATTTAGTTTTATCTTATAAATGACTATTAGCATTCTTTATTTTATTTCACGTTTTGTTAATGTTGATTTTTTATCAATTTACAGCCAAGTGTGCCTAACACCCGATTTAAAGCTACATTGTAGCTATGTCAAGCGACCTCCCATTCTCCACCAATAATCAAACAGGTTTGGAGAAATTTGATTTCAAACTATGTTTTAGATGAATATTAAGAACTTTGATTTTCTATTGGTTTTCTTGAATGATGAATTTCCATTGATCTAATGTCATGTTCGATGAACATCTGATTTCAAGGCTACATTGCAATTGTGTCACATGAACTCCCCTTTTTCACCCATAATCAACCATATTTGGAGAACTTTGATTTATGATTTTTTTGTAGATTACTATTAGGATCCTTTATTTTATATCGTCTTTTGTAAATGTTGATTTTTGATTGATTTTAAGCTAAGTTTATCTAACACCTAATTTTAATGCTCCATTGCAACTGTGTTATGTGAACTCCCATTTTTCACCCATAATCAGATAGGTTTGGAGAAATTTGATTTTAGATTGTGTTGTAGATGAGTATTAAAAACCTTTATTTTATATAGGTTTTAGGCTGTGTTCCGGTTGTGTCACGTAAACTGCCATTTCTCACCCACAATCAACCATGTTTGGATGACTTTGATTTAGGATTGTGTTGTAAATGATTATTAAGACCCTTTATTTTTGTATTGATTTTCGTGAATGTTGAATTTTAATTGATATAAATGTCGAGGTTAACGAAAACCTGATTTCAAGGCTAGGTTGCAGTTGTGTCACATGAACTCCCAGTTGTCACCCACAGTCAACCATGTTTGGAGAACTTTTCTTTACGATTAAGTTGTAGTTTATTATTAAGAAAAATTATTTTCTATCAAATTTCATTAGTCATCTACAAAATAATCCTAAATGAAAGTTATCCAAACATGGTTGATTGTGGGTTAGAAATGAGAGTTCGCATGACACAGTTGCAACATTCCAAAAAAATCTAGTTTTCATCGAATTCGACATTAAATTGATGAAATTTAGAGTTCTTCATAGTCATCTATAACACGATACTAAATCAAAGTAATTCAAAAATGGTTGATTTTGGGTGGAAATTGGGAGGTCGCGTCACACAGCTGCAACATAGCCTTCAAATGAGGTTTTCGTCAAACTCGACTTTAAATCAATGGAAATTCAACATTGACGTAAGGTGATAGAAAATAAAGGTTCTTAACAGTCATCTAAAACACAATCCTAAAATAAAATTCTCCAAACATGATTGATTGTTGGTGAAAAATGGGAGTTCGCATGACAAAGCTGCAACGTAGCCTTATAATCAAGTTTTTATCAAACTCAACATTTAATTGATTGAAATTGAGCATTCATGAAAACCAATAAAAAATAAATGTTGTTAATAGTTATGTACAACACCTAAATCAAAGTTCTCTAAAAATGATTGAATGTGGGTGAGAAATGAGAGTTCGTGTGACATAGCTGCAACATAGCCTTAAATCCAGATTCTCATTGAACTCGACATTAAATCGATAAAAAATAAAGGTTCTTAATATGCATCTACAACACAATCCTAAATCAAAGTTATCCAAACATGGTTGATTGTGGGTAAGAATTGAGCGTTCATGTGACACAGCTACAACATAGCCATAAAATTTGGTTTTCATCCAATTTGACATTAAATCAAAAGAAATTCAACATTCATGAAAACAAATAGAAAATAAAGGTTTTTAGTAGTTATCTAAAACATAATCCTAAATCAAATTTCTCCAAACATGGTTGATTATGTGTGAAATCAGAGAGAAAATAGAGGTTCTTAATAGTCATCTACAACTTAATCCTAAATCCACGTTCTCCAAACATGGTTAATTGTGGGTGAAAATGGGAGTTTGCGTGACACAACTGCAACGTAGGCTTGAAATTAGGTTTTCGTCGAACTTGACATTAAATAGTTGAAAATTCAACATTCACGAAAACCAATAGAAAATAAAGGTTCATAATAGTCATCTACAACACAATCCTAAATAAAAGTTTTCCAAACATGTTTACATGACACAGCTACAACGTAGCCTTAAAATCAAGTTTTCATCGAACTCAACATTAAATCGATGAAAATTCAATATTCACAAAAAACCATAGAAAATAAAGGTTCTGAATAATTATCTAAAACACAATACTAAATCAAAGTACTCTAAACATGGTTGATTATGGGTGAAAAATGGGTGTTTGTGTGACAAAATTGCAATGTAGCCTTAAATTTAGGTTTTCTTTGAACTCGCCATTAAATCGATGGAAATTCAACATTCACAAAAACCAATAAAAAATAAAGGTTCTTAATACTCATCTACAACACAATCCTTAATAAGAGCTCTCCAAACATGGTTGATTGTGGGTGAAAAATGGGAGTTCACATGACACAACTGTAAAGTAGCCTTAAAATTTAGATTTTTGTCGAAGTCAACAGTAAATTGATGGAAATTCAACATTCACAAAAATTGATACAAAATTAAGGTTCTCAATAATCATCTACAAAACATTCCTAAATCAAAGCTCTCCAAACATGGTTGATTGTGGATGAAAAATGCGAGTTTGCTTGACACAAATGCAACGTAGCCTTAAAATCAGGTTTTCAACGAACTCGACATATATTCGATTGAAATTCAACATTCAAGAAAACCAATATAAAATAAATGTTCTTAATTTTTCATATACAAAAAAATCCTAAATCAAAGTTATCCAAACATGGTTGATTGTTGGTCAACGTGGGAGGTCGCTAGACACAGCTATAACTTAGCCTTAAAATCAGGTTTTTTGTTGAACTCAACATTAAATCAAAGGAAATTCAACATTCACGAACACCAATAGAAGATAAAGGTTATTAATAGTCATCTACAACACAATAATAAATAAAATTGCTCCAAACATGGTTGATTGTGGCTGAAAAATAGGAGTTCATTTGACACAGCAGCAACGTAGCCTTAAAATCAGGTTTTCGTCGAACTCCACACTAAATCGATCAAAATTCATTATTCACAAAATTTGATAGAAAATAAAAGTTCTTAATAGTCATATACAGCAATCCTAAATCAAAGTTCTCATAAATGGTTGATTGTGGGTGAAAAATGGGAGTTTATGTGACCCAGCTGCAACGTAGCCTTAAAATCAGGTTTTCGTCGAACTTCACATTAAATCGAAGGAAATTGAACATTGACAAAAGCTGATAGAAAATCAATGTTCTTAGTACTCATCTAAAACAAAATCATAGATCAAAGTTTTCCAAACATGGATGTTTGTGGGTAAAAAATTATAGTTCGTATGACGCAACTGCAATGCAGCCTTCAAATAGGGTTTTCCTCGAAGTCGACATTAAATTGATGGAAATTAAAGATTCACAAAAGATTGATTGTGCGTGAAAACGGGGAGTTCATGTGACACAGTTCCAACATAGCCTTAAAATCAGGTTTTCGTCAAACTTGACATTAAATCAATGTAAATTCAACATTCTTAGAAATTGATACAAAATAAAGGTTCTTAATAGTCATCTACAACACAATCTTAAATCAAAGTTCTCCAAACATGGTTTATTGTGGGTGAAAAATAGTTCACGTAACAAAGATGCAACATAACCTTAAAATCGGGTTTTTGTCAAACTCGACATTAAATTGATGGAAATTCAACATTCACAAAAACTAATAGAAAATAAATGTTTTTTAATATTCATCTAGAACACAATACTAAATCATAGTTCTTCAAACATGGTTGATTTTGGGTGAAAAATGGTATTTCGTGTGACACAACTGCAATGTAGCCTTCACATCAAGTTTTCATTGAACTCGACATTAAATCTTTGGAAATTCAACATTGATGAAAATCGATAGAAAATAAAAGTTCTTAATAGTCATCTAAAAATTAATCCTAAACAAAAAGTTCTGCAAACATGGTTGATTGTGGGTGAAAAAAGGGAGTTCGCATGACATAACTGAAATGTAGCCTTAAAATTAGGTTTTCATCGAAATCGACATTAAATCAATGCAAATTCAACATTCACGAAAACAGATAGAAAATAAAGGTTCTTAATAGTCACCTATAACACTATCCTAAATAAAAGTTCTCCAAACATGATTTATTGTCAGTGAAAATTGGGAGTTCGAGTGATAGAGCTGCAATGTACCTTTGAAATCACGATTTCATCAAACTGAGCATTAAATCAATGAAAATTCAAAATTCACGAAAACTGATAGAAAATAAAGGATATTAATAGTTATCTACAACACAATACTAAATCAAAGTTCTTCAAACATGGTTGATTATTTTTGAAAAATGGGAATTCACATGACAAAGCTACAACTCAGCCTTAAAATTAGGTTTCCGTCGAACTCAACATTATATCGATGAAAAATCAACATTCAAAAAATTCGATAGAAAATAAAGATTATTAAAAGTCATCTACAACATAATCCTAAACTAAAGTTCTCCAAACATGGTTGATTGTGGGTGAAAAATGGGAGATTGCGTGACATGGCTGCAACATAGCTTTGAAATTATGATTTGGTCAAACTCAACATTAAATCCTTGAAAATTCAACAATCAAAAAAACCGATAGAAAAAATAGGTTATTAATAGTTACCTACAACCCAATGCTAAACAAAGATCTTCAAACATAGTTGATTATAGCTGAAAAAATAGGAGTTCACGTGAGAAACCTCTAACTCAACATTAAATCAATGAAAATTCAAAATTCACAAAAATCGATAGAAAATAAATATTTTAATAGTCATCTATAACACTATCCTAAATTAAAATTCTCTAAAGATGATTGATTGTGGGTGAAAAATGGGAGTTTGCATGACACAGCTTTAAAATAGCCTTCAAATAATGTTTTCAATAAACTCGACATTAAATCGATGGAAATTGAAGATTCACGAAAACTGATAGAAAATAAAGGTTCTTAATAGTCATTTAAAAGACAATCCTCTATCAAAGTTCTCCAAACATGGTTGATTGTAGGTGAAAAATGCGATTTCGTTGACACATTTGCAACATAGCCTTGAAATTAGGTATTCATCGAACTCGAAATTTAATCAAATGGAAATTAAACAGTCGCGAAAACCATTAGAAAATAAATGTTCTTAATAATCTTCTACAACATAATCCAAAATCAAAGTTCTACAACATGATTGAATGTGGGTGAAAAATTAGAGTTCGCGTGAGAAAGCTACAACATAGCCTTAAAATAAAGTTTTAGTTTAACTCAAGATTAAATCGATGGAAATTCAACATTGACAAAAATTCATAAAAATTAAAGGTTCTTAATAGTCATCTATAACACAATCCTAATTCAAAGTTCTCCAAAGATGGTTGAGTGTGGGTGAAAAATGGGAGTTTGCATGGCACCTCTGTAACATAGCGTTAAAATTAAGTTTTCATCTAACTCGACATTAAATAGAATGAAATTGAACATTCACGAAAACCAATAGAAAATAAAGATTCTTAATAGTCATTTACAACACAATCCTAAATCAAAGTTCTCCAAAAAAAGTTGATTGTGGGTGAAAAATGGAAGACTGTGTGACACAGCTGCAACATAGCCTTGAAATCATGATTTCGTGAAACTCGACATTAAATCCTTTAAAATTCAACATTCACAAAAATTGATAGAAATTAAAGGTTATTAATAGTTATCTACAACAAAATCCTAAACAAAGATCTTCAAACATGGTTGATTATAGCTAAAAAAATGGGAGTTCACGTAACAAAGCTGTAACTCAGCCCTGAAAATAGGTTTTCGTCGAACTCAACATTAAATGAAAGAAAATTCAAAGTTCACAAAAATCGATAGAAAATAAATATTTTAATAGTCATCTATAACACAATCCTAAATCAAAATTCTCCAAAAATGATTGATTGTGGGTAAAAAATGGAAGTTTGCATGACAGTTTGAAGATAACCTTAGAATAATGTTTTCAATAAACTCGACATTAAATCAATGGAAATCCAAGATTCATGAAAACTGAAACAAAATAAAGGTTCTTAATAGTAATTTAAAACACACTCCTCTATCAAAGTTCTGAAAACATGGTTGATTGTGGGTGAAAGTCGCGTTTTTTGTCAAACTCAACATTCAATCAATGGAAACTCAACATTCAAAAAAAAAAATACAAAATAGAGGTTCATTATAGTCATCTACAACATAATCCTAAATCAAAGTTCTCCAAACATGGTTAATTATGCATGAAACATGGGAGTTCATGTGAAAAATGTGAGTTAGTTGACACATTTGCAACGTAGCCTTAAGATTAGGTATTCATCGAACTCGACATTTAATTGATGGAAATTAAACATTCGTGAAAACCAATAGAAAATAAATGTTTTGAATAGTCTTCTACAACACAATCCGAAATCAAAGTTCTCCAAACATGGTTGAATGTGGGTGAAAAATTAGAGTTCGCGTGAGAAAAGCTACAAGATTGGCTTAAAGTAAAGTTTTAGTTTTACTCGAGATTAAATCGATAAAAATTCAATATTCGCAAAAATTGATAAAAATTAAAGGTTCGTAATAGTCATCTACAACACAATCCTAATTCAAAGTTCTCCAAACATGATTTATTGTTGGTGAAAATTGGGAGTTCGTGTGACACAGCTGCAATGTACCCTTGAAATCACGATTTCATCAAACTCAACATTAAATCAATGAAAATTCAACATTCACGAAAACTGATAGAAAAATAAAGGTTATTAATAGTTATCTACAACACAATACTAAATAAAAGTTTTTCAAACATCGTTGATTATGTCTGAAAAATAGGAATTCGCATGACAAAGGTGTATCTCATTCTTAAAATTAGGTTTCTGTCGAACTCAACATTAAATTGACGAAAAATAAACATTCACAAAAATCGATAGAAAATAACGATTATTAAAAGTCATCTACAACATAATCCTAAGTCAAAGTTCTCCAAAGATGGTTGAGTATGGGTGAAAAATGGGAGTTTGCGTGGCACCTCTGTAGCATAGTGTTAAAATTAGGTTTTTGTCTAACTCGACATTAAATTGAATGAAATTGAACATTCACGAAAACCAATAGAAAATAAAGATTCTTAATAGTCATCTACAACACAATCCTAAATCAAATTTCTCCAAACATTGTTGATTGTGGATTAAAAATGGGAGATTGCATGACACAACTGCAACGTAGCCATGAAATCATCATTTGTTCAAACTTAACATTGAATCCTTGAAAATTCAACATTTACAAAAACTGATAGAAATTAAACGTTATTAATAGTTATCTACAACACAATCCTAAACAAAGATCTTCAAACATGGTTGATTATAAATGAAAAAATGGGAGTTCACGTGACAAAGCTATAACTCAGCCTTAAAAAGAGGTTTTCGTGGAACTCAACATTAAATCAATGAAAATTTAAAATTCACAAAAATTGATAGAAAAAAAATATTTTAATAGTCATCTATAACACAATCCTAAATCAAAATTCTCCAAACATGATTGATTGCGGGTGAAAAATGGGTGTTCGCATGACACAGTTTCAAAATAACCTTAAACTAATGTTTTCAATAAACTCGACATTAAATCGATGGAAATTCAAGATTCACGAAAACTAATAGAAAATAAGGGTTCTTGATAGTCATTTAAAACATAATCCTAATAAAGATTCTTAATAGTCATTCTCTCAGCTGTCCCATTTTGTTGTGGAGTGAGAGGAACTATTTTGACATGCTTTATCCCATATTTACTACAATATTCTTTGAAGGCTTTGGAGCAATACTCCCCACCATTATTTGTTCTAATACATCTCAAAAGTTTGTTAGTTTCCCTTTCAACAGCCATATGAAATTTTTGAAAAACATCTAAATCTCGATCCTTACTTTTAATAGGGAAATTCCACACCTTTTTTAGTGCATTATCAATAAAAGTAACGAAATAAGTAGCCCCTCCCAGTGATTTTATATTAATTGGGCCACAAACATCAGAATGCACCAAACCTAATATTTTTGTATCTCTTTTTGAATTATTCCTTAAGAATGACACTCTTTTCTGTGTACCCATAATACAATGTTCACAAAATTTAAATTCTGTACCTTTTATTCTAGGCAAAAGGTTTTGATTAGCAAGTATTTTAAGACCTCTTTCTGTCATGTGTCCAAGTCTTTTGTGCCACAAATCTGCTGCAAACTCCTTTGCAACAATAGCAATATCTGACTTTTGTAGCTTCGATTTTAATGTATAATGAGTGCCTGTTTCCTGCCCCTTTGCAACAACTAATGAACCTTTTACAATTTTCCAGCATCCCTTGCCAAATACTATATGGCAGCCTTCATCATCTAGCTTTCCAACTGAAACTAAGTTCATTCCAAGCTGTGGTACATGCCTAACCTATTTAAGCAATAAACTACAACCATCTTCTATTTTTATTAAAACATCTCCCACTCCCTCAATACTACATAAATTATTATTACCCAAACGAACCTTACCAAAATTACCAGATTTATAAGAAATAAAATTTTCTCTGCTTGGGGTAGCATGGTAGGAGGCTCCAGAATCTAAAATCCAATCAATATCATGATTAGAAGTACAAAGACATGCATCCTCATATGAAACAGTAATTAATACCTCACCATCTGATGCAACAATAGTAGTTTCTTCATTTGCACTTGCTGGTTTTTGTTCCTTTTGCTCTCGCTTCCAGATTCGACATTCTCTTTTCATGTGTCCCGGTTTTCCGCAATGATAACAGGTAATTTTGCCTATTCTTGATTTTGATCTTCCTCTTGACTTTTAATGCCCTTGTTAGTTCTAATCAAATTTTTTACCACGATCAGCTAGGGCTAAGGCTTCTCCTCTCTGGTTCTCTGTCATTGATTTACGTCATAGATCCTCATTCATTAAATTGCTACTGACATCATGAAACTTTAGAGTTCCTCGAGGTGCGGAAGTGCTAATAGCTACGATCAAATTCTCCCAGCTGTCCGACATTGAACACATTAATAAGATTGCTCTAATCTCATCATCCAAAGTGATTTTAACAAAAGCAAACTGACTAGTAATTATGTTGAACTCATTTAAATGTTCTGCTACTTAAGCACCCTCCTTCATTTTGAGATTGTATAATTGTTTCATCAGAAAAACTTTATTTGATGCAGTATTCTTCTCATATAGATCATGAAGCTTTTTCCATAGTTCTGCTGCTGTCTTCTCTCCTACAACATTAAAATACACATTCTTAGTCAGGCATTGACGGATGGTTGCAATTGCCTTTCTATCCATCTTTTTCCAATCTTCATCTGCCATTGATGTGGGTTTCTTTGATATTCCTTCGAGTGGCAAATACTGATCTTTCAGAATTAATATATCCTCAATTTGGGATTTCCATAAGGCAAAAATTAGCCCCATTTAACTTCTCCATGTCACTCGTTGTGACCTCCATGCTACTCAATGAAATAAAAAAAAAACCTACACACACCAAATCTTCCAGTAACCTGGCACTCTGATACCAGTTGTTATGAAATTTAAGCCAAAATGTTAAAAATAATAGCAGCAATAAAAATAAACATAGTAAATAAAATAGACAGCAAAATAAGATATTGCGAAGAACACAAAGATTACGTGGAAAACCTCCAATGTGGAGGAAAAACCATGGGGCAAGGATCAATAGCTTTTATTATCTCATAAAATCTCTTTTACATGAGAAGCTTCAATTCAACAATTAATTCTTCTTCTCAGAAAATTAATTCTTTTTCAACAACATATTAAAAGAGAGATCAATAATGACATATTTATAAACGAGGGAAAGCTTTCGAATGAGATACTGGAAGCTTCTATTCAAACTAGATGTTTCTAAATTGGAAGTGGAAACATCTATTCGGAAAAGAAGTTTCTTAATCTTAAATTTTAACTTCAAAAACTAGCATTCTCCCACTTGAAGCTAAATTTAGCCTTCACAATTAACAAAAACTTATTAGAAAAGTAAAAGAGAGAAGTTCTTCATTTCATATTGGTGTAAGACTTCACTAGCTAACAAGTATGTTGCAAAATAAAAGTTAGACCATTACATGAAACTCAATTCTTATAAGAGTAGATTCAATACTTGGAGGTTGATTAATGTTTCATTCTCAAAGATGGAATTAATACATGTAAAAGTTTGATCCTTCTTTACAAATATTATTCTCCTTCCTGTTGTGTTCCATTGGAGACATGAGAATACACCCAAATCTGTAATCAAAGACTAGATGGAAGACAAATAAAATCATCAGAGCACTTGTAGATGTGGAATCATACAACAATTATCAAAAATAAACCTGAATGTAAGATATATATAATAATACACGTATATACCATTGAAATCAAGCAAATTTAATTATTAACGTAAAATAAAAGAATCACAGAAGAATATATATATATATAATAACAAAGGTTTTAAAAATATATATAAGACCTCCTCTAGTCATATCCTTTTGTGTCTATCTTAAGGAAATGAACGGGTATGCCTACGTAGTGCTACCCAACCTTGGGCATAATAAATAAAGGCTAGGAAAGGAAAGAAGGGAAAGAAAACCTTCTGATATGAAAAAAAACAATTAAAAAAAATTTATACTCAGTAAAATATTTTAAGGAATCAAACAAACCTAAAGAAAATAAAAATATTTGTGCAGCATCTGTGTAGCATCTATTACAGCTCCACTCACCTGCGCAGCCTGAACACAGTAAAATATGGATCTATCACAAAGAACGCAAGCATTGGTGATCCTATGGGAATTTCTTTCCATTGTTGACTCTAGAGAAAATCAAACCGTAGTCGCCGCCATTTTTCGTGTTGCTGCGTGTTAAACGGAAAAAAAGAAAAAAATTAGGTTAGAAACTTCAGAAAAGAGTGAAAAAAAAAACTGAGCACCATAACAAACGAAAATTAGGGCTTATCGTATTTTTTTGTATGGGAGAGTTAGGGAAGTAAGCAATAGTAAACATGTGGAGAAGGTAAAGAAAAATAATAATAGCAGCATTCATAAAAAAGAATAATTTTTATTTAGTATTGAATTAGTAAATATGGAAGAAATGTGCTCTTTTCACAAATGTGCTCTTTTCACATTTAAAAACACAATGGCTATTGAAAGTAATATTTTTATTTAGAAACTATTTATAAGATATAAGATATCATTGTTTAATGATTTTTTCATTAGTAATAAAGTTATTATAATAATGAAGTTAAAGATAATATTAATAGGAGGCTATTAATTATTTGGTAAATTATTTAATAAATCTAAATGATTTTTTATTATCTTAAAGTAAATTTAATTAATTACTTTATTACTGCAATAATTTTTTATATGATAAATTTAAGTTATTCTTTGTTACATAGTAATTATTTAAATGGAAGATTTAAATAATTTTTGGTTATCTGAAATGGTAAATTTAATTAATTATTTATTATTGTGATAATTATTCCTATGGTAAACTTAAATAATTCTTTGTTACTCTAATAATTACTTAATGATAAACTTAGATAATTCTTGATTATTGTAACAATTATTTAAATGGTAAATTTAGTTAATTATTTATTATTGTAATAATTACTTTTTATAAATTTAAATCATTTTTGTTATCATAACAATTACTTAAACAATAAATTTAGATAATTCAATAATTACATAAAGGTAATTTTAAATAATTATTATCATTTTGAATAATAATTAAAATACATAATTGATGTTGTTCGAATAGTGCTAATAAATGCGACTTGTATATTATAAAATAATACTAATAATAATATGGAAATTATAAGGTAATAATAATATTAATACTATTTTTGAGATTTTATAATAATTATATTAATGACAATATATTAGTTTTAATGTTGTATTCATACTAATTGTCATTAATCTCAATGAAAAGACTAATAGCAAAAGCTTCCATCAATGTTGGGTAAATAATAATATTGTTTAGGGTGATGTCGAGGACGAACTTAAGGGGAAGCTAAGTATTTTTTCAAGTAAGAGATATTACAATTATAATAGTAAAGTATTAAATTTAGGTTATTCATAAAATTTATGACCTTTGTACTAATCATCCCATTGCTAACATTATTGTGTTATAATGTTAGCATTTGACCAAATATTAACCTATGCACTTGTTAATAAGTTAGTGGGTGGAAATTTTGCATACCTAGCCTAACCAAAAGTTTAAAACCATCTCTGCTTCATCCTAAAGTATGCACAAAGGATATGTGTGCATCTGCTCTCAATATTCGCCCTTCCCGCTCCTGAGCAACATATCTATAACGAAGTTGCATGAGCAACTAGTTCAATGTGTAAAGCTTACATATCATGCTCATGCATGGTTGTCAATCATTAGTGGTTTCCATATTGTGGCTTAAAAAAAAAAAATTGGTTGTGTCTTTATCCCGTATGCAAAATTATTGGCATTACAGTTGAGTTCGACAAACACTTGATTTTAAGGCTAAGTTGCAGCTGTGTAACGTGAACTCCCATATTCTATGCATAATCAACCATGTTTGGAGAACTTTGATCTAGGATTGTGTTGTAGCTGACTATTAAGAACCTTTATTTTCTATCGATTTTCGTGAATATTGAATTTCCTTCAATTTAATGTCAAATTCAAAGAACACCTGATTTTAAGGCTACGTTGCAGTGTTGTCACGCGAACTCCTTTTTTTCACCCACAATCAACAATGTTTGGAGAACTTTGATATAGGATTGTGTTGTAGATGACTATTAGGAACCTTTATTTTCTATCAATTTTTGTGAATTTGAAATTTCCTTTGATTTAATGTCAAGTTCAAAGAAAACTTGATTTTAAGGCTACCTTGTAGTTGTGTCACACGAAATCCCATTTTTCACCCACAATCAACCATGTTTGGAGAAATATTATTTAGGATTGTATTGTAGATGACTATTAAGAACATTTGTTTTCTATCTGTTTTTGTGAATGTTGAATTTTCATCAATTTAATGTTGAGTTTGACGAAAACCTGATTTTAAGACTACGTTGCAGTGTTGTCATGCAAACTTCTATTTTTCACCAACAAACAACCATGTTTGGATAACTTTTATTTAGGATTGTGTAGTGGATAACTATTAGGAACCTTTATTTTCTATTGGTTTTAATGAATGTTGAATTTCCATCAATTTATCATCAAGTTAGATGATAACCTGATTTTAAGGCTAAGTTGTAGCTGTTTCATGCGAACTCTCATTTTTCGCCCACAATCAACCATGTTTGGAGAAGTTTGATTTAGTATTGTATTGTAGATGACTATTAAGAACATTTATTTTGTATCAGTTTCTGAGAATGTTCAATTTCCATCAATTTAATCTGGAGTTCGACGAAAACCTAATTTTAAGGCTATGTTGTAGACATGTCAGGCGAACTCCCATTTTTTACCCATAATTAACGAAGTTTTGAGAACTTTGATTTAGGATTACGTTGTAGATGAATATAAAAACCTTTATTTCCAATTGGCTTTCGTGAATGTTGAATTTCCATCGCTTTGATGTCGAGCTCGATTAAAACCTGATTTTATGGCTAGATTGCAGCTTTGTCATGCGAACTCCCATTTCCATAGTAAACCATGTTTGGATAACTTTTAATTAGGATTGTGTTGTAGATAACTATTAAGAACTTTAATTTTCTATTCATTTTCGTGAATGTTGAATTTCCGTCGATTTATTGTCGAGATTGATGAAAACTAGATTTTAAGTTTACGTTGCAGCCGTGTCACGCGAACTCCCATTTGTCACCCACAATCAACCATGTTTGGAGAACTTTTAATTTAGTATTATGTTTTATATGACTATTAAAAAACTTTATTTTCTATTAGTTTTTATGAATGTTGAAACTCCATCAATTTAATGTTCAGTTCAAAAAAAACTTGATTGCTACATTGCAGCTATTTCACGCAAATTCTCATTCTTCACACACAATCATCCATGTTTTGAGAACTTTGATTTAGAATTTTGTGTTGTAAATGACTTTTAAGAACCTTTCTTTTCTATAATCCTAAACAAAGATCTTCAAACATGGTCGATTATAGCTAAAAAAATTGGAGTTCACGTGATGAAGCTGCAACTCAGCCTTAAAAATAGGTTTTTTAAGTAATAATAAGAGAACAAGCCTAGGGGACAGACCTAATTCCTCGGGGGCTCGTCTCTGACGGCCTTGCCTACGTATATAATTCGCAGAGGAACCGTAGTTCAACATTTGGACTTCAACCATCTCCCGCATGGTTGGATAACATGGAATATAATCGCTAGGCTACAAAGATGGCTTAACAACGACCTTCATCACAACCCACTAACACCTCTCCACACTATAATAATAGGTAATAATAGTTCAGGGTCAAGGATCATGACTAGGCCCACACAGTATTTCTCAAGATTTTTTTTTTTTTTCTAAAATAACTAGATAATGCACACACAACCCTCATCTACTCCCAAACTCAATATTCAACCCTTATAATTAACAAAAATAAAGGGGAACAAAAGAATAGTAGTGCTCACACGAAAAACTTAAAACCTATATAAATGTGTCATGTTATACTTACTAATGTTGTAGGTGTGGCTCATTGTCCCATATTTAGTATTAGATTTCTTGAACTATATTCGCATTCAAAAACATATAATAACCTCACGGTTTTCATTTTATAGCAATCACAAGAGATAATGTATTCTAGATGAACATGCCTATATCACATTTCTAGTGGACAACCCCACATCAATAAATAAATTGATAATGACATACCAATAAGAGCATCATATTATAATCTCTCATATCTTTTTAATTAAAATACATACCATAGTAAAATTATTATCCATTTCCATTACGAATCAATGATTAATAATGATTAAGATCTTTGTTAACAACTTTTAATAACTTTAAATAATTTATTATGCTTATAAAATGAGGTATACAACCACAAAAAGAATCATTTACCAATGTCATTATAGATTTATATTAAGCATAATAAATGATATTAGCGATTGTTTTCTCTCATCAATGTACAACAAATAAGTCTAATAAATGGAGCTCTATCTTTCTATATATATTTACATATACGCAATTGCTATTTGAGGTTCTATCACACATTATTATTATAATAAAAACACTTCATGAATATAATAAATGAGGTAAAAAAAAAAGAAATTCAATGTAAGTGAATAGTTCTTCAACAAGACAGGGTTGTCTTGAAAAAATCATAGAATTCGTGTTTCTTAACGAAATTTAAAACTTTTAAATGTTTCGAAAAGCTAGAGAGTAGAGGATTAAAACCCAAAAAGGATTTTTTTGTGTTCATAAAGACATGAGAACAGTTTTTTTTTTTTTTTCAATCAGCCTTGCCATTCAAACATCAGCACACACACACTGTTCAACATAAGAAAAATAATGTAGTTCCCATGCATTTGTATAATTATTGTATATATGCAGGCATAGATATGCAAGTGAGATGCCTTTGAAAGAGAAATCTGATTAAGCACCTTAAATGCAAGTGAGATGCCTTTGAAAGAGAAATCTGATTAAGCACCTTAAACAACTGGTTAAATTCAACACCTTAACAGTTGTGAACACAACATACCTGCAACTTTATTCTGTTTTTGAGATGAGAGAATATGGGTTTATATTTGATAATACATAGGTCGTATTAGATGAAGAATCAAATAAAATGTACTCTGTTATATGAAATAAAATCCATGGTTAAATTGAGTTATCTAGAAAATAGAGTATATGCTATGCTCGGCTTAATCTACTTACCTTAAATCTTTCTTTTTGATGTATAAAATTCAATGGAAGGTCCTTTTTATTGAAATAGTCTTACCAAAGTTAAATTAGTAAATGCTCTGTCCCACTACAGTATCCAAATTAAGGTATCTCAATAATATTTATAAAGAACCTATCTCTTAATACAAATGTTAGAATTTTGTTTTAGGAATCATTAAGTTGCAGATTTGTCATGTGAACTCTGATTTTTCATCCACAATCAACCATGTTTGGGGAAATTTTATTTAATATTGTGTTGTAGATGACTATTAAGAACCTTTATTTTTTATTGATTTTCGTGAATATTGACTTTCCATCGATTTTTAATGTTAATTTCAACGAAAACTTGATTTTAAGGCTATGTGTTGCAATTGTGTCACGCGAACTCCCATTTTTCACCCACAATAAACCATGTTTCGAAAACATTTATTTAGTATTATGTTGTAGATGACTATTAAGAAGCTTTATTTTCTATCAATTTTTGTGAATGTTGAATTTCAATCAATTTAATTTCGAGTTTGATGAAAACTTGATTTTAACACTATGTTGCAGCTTTGTCACATTAACTCCTAGTTTTCACCCACAATCAACCATGTTTGGAGAACTTTGATTTAGGATTGTGTTGTAGATGATTATTAAGAACCTTTATTTTCTAATAGTATTCGTGAATGTTGAATTTCCATCGATTTTATGTCAAGTTCGATGAAAACCTGATTTTAAGTCTTCATTGCAACTCTGTCAAACGAACTCCCATTTTCACCCAAAATCATATATGTTTGGAAAAATTTGATTTAGTATTATGTTCTGGATGACAATTCTGAACATTTATTTTCTATAGATTTTTTTGAATGTTCAATTTCCATTGAGTTAATGTGGGGTTCGACGAAAACCTAATTTTAGGGGTACATTGCAGACAAGTCACTTAAACTCCCATTTTTCACCCATAATCAATCATGTTTCGAGAAATTTGATTTAGGATTATGTTGTAGACGGCTATTAAAAAACTTTGTTTTCTATTGGTTTTTGTGAATGTTGAATTTCCATTGATTTAATGTCGAGTTTGAAGAAAACCTAATTTTACGTCTACGTTGAAGATGTGTCATATGAACTCCCATTTTTCACCCACAATCAACTATGTTTGGAGTACGTTGATTTAGTATTGTGTTGTATTTGACTATTAAAAACCTTTATTTTTTATCAGTTCCATTAATGTCCAATTTCCATCGATTTAAAGTTGAGTAAAATGAAAACCTAATTTTAAGGCTACGTTGCAGACATGTCACGCGAACTCCCATTTTTCATGCATAATCAACCATGTTTCAAGAACTTTGATTGAGGATTATGTTGGAGATGACTATTAAGAACCTTGATTTTCTATTTGTTTTCATGAATGTTGAATTTCTATTGATTAAATATTTAGTTCAACAAAAACATGATTTTAAAGTTACATTGTAGGTATGTCACACAAACTCCCATTTTTCACCCACAATGAACCATGTTTGGAGAACTTTTATTTAGGATTAAGTTGTAGATGACTATTAGGAAGCTTTATTTTCTATCTGTTTACGTGATCGTTGAATTTCCAATGATCTAATGTCGAGTTCAACAAAAACCTTATTTTAAGGCTACGTTGCAGCTATGTTACGTGAACTTCCATTTTTCACCCACAATCAACCATGTTTGGAGAATTTTGATTTAAGATTGTGTTGTAGATAACTATTAAGAACCTTTATTTTCTATCGGTTTTCGTGAATGTTCAATTTCCATCGATTTAATGCCGAGTTTGACAAAATCCTAATTTTAAGGCTACGTTATAGACGTGTCATGTGAACTGCCATTTTTCATGCATAATCAACCATGTTTCGAGAACTTTGATTTAGGATTATCTTGTAGATGATTGTTAAGAACCTTTATTTTCTGTTGGTTTTCGTGAATTATGAATTTCCATCAATTTATTGTCGAATTCGACGAAAACCTTATTTTAAGGCTATGTTGTAGCTGTGTCACATGAACTCGCATTTTTCGCGCACAATCAATCATGTTTGGAGAAATTTAATTTAGAATTGTGTTGTACATGACTATTAAGAACCTTCATATTCTTTCACTTTTCATGAAAGTTGAATTTCCATCGATTTAATGTTGTGTTTGAAGAAAACCTAAATTTAAGGCTATGTTGCAGCTGTCTCACATGAACTCCCATTTTTCACCCATAATCAATCATCCTTGGAGTAATTTGATTTAGTATTGTGTTGTAGATGACTATTAATAACCTATATTTTCTCTCGTTTTCATCAATGTTTTAATTTCCATCGATTTATTGTTGACATCGATAAAAACCTGATTTTTAGTGTATGTTGCAACTGTGTCATGCGAATTCTCATTTCTTACCCACCATCAACCATGTTTGACTAAATTTCATTTAGGATTGTGTTGTAGATGACTATTAAGAGCCTTTATTTTTTATCAAGCTTTGTGAATGTTGAATTTCCATTGATTTAATCCCAAATTTGGCAAAAATAGTTAAGGCTATATTGCAGTTGTGTCACGCAAACTCGCAATTTTCTCCCACAAAAATCAATGTTTGGCAAACTGTGATTTAGGATTGTCTTTTAGATGATTGTTAAAAACTTTTCTTTTCTATTGGTATTCGTGAATGTTGAGTTACACGGAAACTTGATTTTAAGGCTATGTTGCAGTCGTGCCATGTGAACTCTCAGTTATCACCCACAATCAACCATGTTTGGAGAAGTTTTATTTAGGATTATGTTATAGATTATTGTTAAGAACCTTTATTTTCTATCGGTTTTCGTGAATGTTGAATTTTCATTAATTTAATGTCAAGTTTGACGAAAACCTTATTTCAAGGCTACATTGCAGATGTGTCACACGAACTCCCATTTTTTACCCATAGTCAACCGTGTTGGAGAACTTTTATTTAGGATTAAAATGTAGATGACTAATAAGAACCTTTACTTTCTATCGAATTTTGTTAATGTTGAATTTCCAACGATTAAATGTCGAGTTCAACGAAAATCTGATTTCAAGGCTATGTTGTAGAAGTGTCTTACGAAGTCCCGTTTTGCACCCATAATCAACCATGTTTGGAGAACTTAGATTTAGGATTATGTTTTAGGTGACTATTAAAAACCTTTATTTTCTATCGGTTTTTGTGAATGTTCAATTTCCATCGATTTAATGTGAAAAATAGGAGTTTGTGTGACACATCTGCAATGTAGCCTTAAAATGAGGTTATTGTCGAACTCGACATTAAATCAATGAAAATTGAACATTGACGAAAACCAATATAAAATAATGGTTCTTAATAGTCATCCACAACACAATCCTTAAATCAAAGTACTCCAAACACTATTGATTGTGGGTGAAATTGCGAGTTCATGGGACACAACTGCAACATAGCCTTAAAATCTACAACATAATTTTAAATCAAAGTTCTCCAAACATGGTTTATTGTGGGGGAAAAATGGGTTATCACATGACACAACTGCAACATAACCTTAAAATCAGATTTTTGTTAAACTCGACATTAAATCAAAGGAAATTCAACATTCACGAAAAGTGATAGAAAAGAAAGGTTCTTAATAGACATCTAAAACACAATCCTAAATAAAAGTTATCCAAACATGGATGATTCTGGTTGAAAAATGGTAGTTCATGTGACATAGATGCAAGGTAGCCTTAAAATCAGGTTTTTGTCGAACTCAACATTAAATCGATGGAAATTCAACATTCACAAAAACCAATGGAAAATAAACGTTCTTAATGGTCATCTACAACACAATCCTAAATCAAAGATCTCCAAACATGGTTGACTGTGGGTGAAAAATGGGAGTTCATGTGACACAGCTGTAATGTAGCCTTAAAATAGAGTTTTCATGGAAGTCGACATTTAATCGTTGGAAATTCAACATTCACAAAATCTGATAGAAAATGAAGGTTCTTAATGGTCATATACAACACAATCCTAAATCAAAGCGATCCAAACATGGTTGATTGTAGTTGAATAATGGTGGTTCACGTGATAGTTGCAAACGTAGCCTTAAAATCAAGTTTTCACGCAACTCAACATTAAATCGATGGAAATTGAACATTCAAAAAAAACTGATAGAAAATAAAGGTTCTTAATAATCATCTAAAACACAATCCTAAACCAAACTTATCCAAACATTGTTGATTGTGGGTGAAAACGGGAGTTCGCGTAACACATCTGCAATGTAGTTTTCAAATTAGGTTTTCATGAAACTCGACATTAAATCTATGGCAATTCAACATTCAAAAAACTGATAAAAAATAAAGGTTCTTAATAGTCATCTTTAACACAATCCTAAATACAATTTCTACAAACATCATTTACTATGGGCGAAAAATGGGAGTTCGTGTGACAAAGCTGCAATGGAGCCCTGAAATCAGATTTTTGTCGAACTCGACATTAAATTGAAGCAAATTCCACCTTAACGAAAACTAATGGAAAATAAACGTTCTTAATAGTCATCTACAATACAATCCTAAAAAAAAATCTATGCAAACATAGTTGATTTTGGGTGAAAAATGGGATTTCGCGTCACAAAGCTGCAACGTAGCCTTAAAGTCGGGTTTTTGTCGAACTTTTCATTAAATGGAAGGAAATTCAATATTCATGAAAACTGATAGAAAATAAAGGTTCTTATTATTCATCTACAGCACAATACTAAATCAAAGTTCTCTGAACATGGTTGACCATGGGTGAAAAATGGGAACTCACATGAAAAAGTTGCAACGTAGCCTTAAAATCAAGTTTTCGTCAAACTCGACATTAAATCAATGGAAATTCAATATTCAAGAAAATTGATAGAAAATAAATGTTCTTACTAGTCATCTACAACACAATCCTAAATCAAAGTTCTCCAAACATGGTTGATTGTGGGTGAAAAATGGGAGTTCATGTGTTACAGCTACAAGGTAGCCTTACAATTAGGTTTTCATCGAACTCAACATAAAATCGAAGGAAATTCAACATTCAAAAAAACTGATAGAAAATAAAGGTTTTTAATAGCCATCCACAACACAATCCTAAATTAAATTTATCCAAACATTGTTGATTGTGGGTGAAAATGGGGAGTTTGTGTGACACAACTACAACTAGGCCTTAAAATCAGGTTTTCGTCGAACTCAACATTAAATTGATGGAAATTCAACATTCACAAAAACCGATAGAAAATAAAGGTTCCTAATAGTCATCTACGACACAATCCTAAATAAAATTTCTCAAAACATGGTTGATTGTGGGTCAAAACTGGGAGTTGGCGTGACAAACCTGTAACATAGCCTTAAAATTAGGTTTTCGTCGAAATCGACATTAAATCGATGAAAATTCAACATTCACGAAAACCAATAGAAAGTAAAGGTTCTTAAGAGTCATCTACAACACAATACTAAATAAAAGTTTGCCTAACATAGTTGATTGTCAGTGAAAAATTGGGGTTCGCATGACACAGCTGCAATGTACCCTTAAAATCAAGTTTTCATTGAACTTGACATTAAATCAATGGAAATTGAACATTCACGAAAACCAATAGAAAATAAAGGTTCGTAATAGTCATCTAGAACACAATCCTAAATGAAAGTTCTCTAAACAAGGTGGATTGTGGGTGGAAAATGAGACTTCGCATGACACACTTGTAATGTAGTCTTAAAATCAAGTTTTCTTTGAACTCGACATTAAATCATTGGAAAGTAAATATTCATGAAAATCGATAAAAAATAAATGTTGTAGATTACTAATAAGAACCTTTATTTTCTAAATTGGTTTTCATGAATGTTGAATTTCCATCGATTTAGTGTCGAGTTGGATGAAAACATGATTCTAAGGCTAAGTTGTAGATATGTCAGGTGAACTCCCATTTTTCACCCACAATCAACCATGTTTGGAGAACTTTTATTTGGGATTGTGTTGTAGATGACTATTAAGAACCTTTATTTTCTATCAATTTTCATCAAAGTAGAATTTGCATCGAGTTAATGTCGAGTTCGATGAAAACCTGATTTTAACACTATATTACAGTTATGTCATGCGAACAACAATTTTTCACCCACAATCAACAATGTTCAGAGAAATTTTATTTAGGATTTTGTTGTAGATGACTATTAAGAACCTTTATTTTCTATCAATTTTCATCAAGGTAGAATTTGCATCGAGTTAATGTCGAGTTCCATGAAAACCTGATTTTAACACTATATTACAGTTATGTCATGCGAACAACAATTTTTCACCCACAATCAACAATGTTCAGAGAAATTTTTTTTAGGATTTTGTTGTAGATGACTATTAAGAACCTTTATTTTCTATCAATTTTCGTCAATGTAGAATTTGCATTGAGTTAATGTCGAGTTCGATGAAAACCTGATTTTAAGGCTATATAATGGTTGTCACGTGAACGCCCATTTTTCACCCACAATCAATGATGTTTAGAGAATTTTCTTTTAGGATTGTGTTGTAGATGACTATTAAGAACCTTTATTTTCTATTGGTTTTCATGAATATTGAATTTCCATTTATTTAATGTCGAAAACTTTGATTTAGGATTGTGTTGTAGACGAATATAAAAAACCTTTATTTCTTATTGGTTTTTCTTACTTTTCAATTTCAATCGATTTAATCTCAAGTTCGATGAAAACCTAATTTTAAGGTTTTGTTGCACATTTGTCAAGCGAAGTCCCATTTTTCACCCATAATCAACCATGTTTGGAGAACTTTGATTTAGGACTATGTTGTAGATAACTATGAAGATCCTTTATTTTCTATTCGTTTTCGTGAATGTTGAATTTCCATCGATTTAATGTTGAGTTCGATGAAATCTCAATTTTTTAGGCTATGTTTCATCTTTGTCACACAAAATCCTATTCTTCACCTACAATCAACCATGTTTGGAGAACTTTGATTTAATATTGTCTTGTAGATGACTATTAAGACCCTTTATTTTCTATCGGTTTTCATGAATGTTAAATTTCTATTCTTTTAATTTCGAGTTTCACAAAAACCTGATTTCTACATTGCAGCAATGTCATGCGATCTCCCATATTTTACCCACAATCAACCATTTGGAGAAATTTGATGTAGAATTGTGTTGTACATCAATATAAATAACCTTTATTTCCTATCGGTTCTTTTTACTGTTCAATTTCCATCGATTTAATCTCGAGTTCGACAAAAACCTAATTTTAAGGCTACATTGTAGATTAGTTACGGAACTCCCATTTTTCACCCATAATCAACCATTTTTGAAGAACTTTGATTTAGGATTATGTTGTAGAAAACTGTTAAGAACCTATATTTTCTATTTGTTTTTGTGAATGTTGAATTTCAAGGTGATCCGACAATATTGGTTTACAATTTTTGGGCAAACTGGACATCGAACTGAATTTTTTTAACTAAATCTTCATTTTCAAGCTCTTATAACGGCTAAACCGTGAGGAATTTGAAGATGATGCAAAATCGTGATTTGTGATATTTTGTCTATAGATTCTAAATATATTTTTTTCAAAAAAATTGGAATCAATTTGCACTTTTTTTTCCATCTACTTCGAAAACTATTTTTTTTTTTTTAAATAACATTTTTAAGGAGTGACACTCACCGTATACAACATAACCTTTTTTTGTATAAAGGATAAAATTCTATTTTTTTCAAATTTAGATTTGTAACTATGATATCTAGCATTTTTATTTGGTTTCATACTGTTCCATTAAATATTTTTTCCTTACTCAAGTTTCAAATTCAAACCAATTACAATTGAGACATAGGCGGACTAATGTTAGTAGGCCCTTGATAAAATTTTAGGTAGGAAAACCGGCCAATCCAACTCATGGACTACCGAGGCTTGAACTATTCTACTTTCGGTTGAATGAACAACTCTAATAAGATAAGAGACTTCAAGAGGCAGTCCAGTCTACACTTCATTAGCCAGTTGCCTTCCAGAGTTCAGAAGGAGATAACATTATAGTTGGGAGCCAAACAATCCATTGAATCTTTGGAGGGAGCAAAGGAGCAAGCAGTAGAACCTCGCTCGCTATTCCTATACAACATTACCTTTTTTGTATGTATCTAGTATTTTCGTTTGGTTTCATAGTGTTTTATTAAATATTTTTTCTTTAATCAAGTTTCAAAGTCAAACCCTCTAGGCAGATTGTATACAACATAACTTTTTATGTATGTATCGAAATTCAATTTTGTTTTTTTAATGGATCAAGCACATCAATACCCATCTTGAACATATTTTTTAAAATTTTATTTTGATAATCTTCTATTTTCCACATGTGCAAAATAAAGACCTTGTTTTCGGTGAAAAACCTATGTTTAATAAAACTCAAAAAACACATACATAATAAAAACAAAACATATTAAAATTATATTCGTTGGATAGCTCATTCTGAGGACTACCATGATCATTTAAAATAAATTTTAAATGAATTCATTTGATCCCCCAAAAGGTAAATCAAAAGTGATTTTTTATTAGCATTTTGATAGGTGTAAAGGAAACTCCGTTGTAGGTATGGTTTAAAACTAGCAGGGTTCTATCCAAGGGGGTTTCATCTATGGTTGTTTGATCAAACCCTCTTCAACTGAAATCCTTAAAATGATTTTTTTTTAGGCTTCAATCATTATATTTTCTAAAACTATGTGATTTCAGCAAAAATCAAAATCTCACAGAAATTATAAACCAGCTTTGTGGGATCACCCTCGATTTAATGTTGAGTTCGACGAAAACTTGATTTTAAGGATAAGTTGCAGATTTGTCATGCAAACTCTGATTTTTCATCCACAATTAACCATGTTTGGGGAACTTTTATTTAATATTGTGTTGTAGACGACTATTCAGAACCTTTATTTTCTATTGATTTTCGTGAATGTTGACTTTCCATCGATTTTTAATGTTAATTTCAACGAAAACCTAATTTTAAGGCTATGTGTTGCAGTTGTGTCATGCGAACTCCCATTTTTCACCCACAATAAACCATGTTTCGAAAACTTTTATTTAGTATTATATTCTAGATGACTATTAAGAACCTTTATTTTCTATCGGTTTTTGTGAATGTTGAATTTCAATCAATTTAATTTGGAGTTTGATGAAAAGCTGATTTTAACACTACTTTGCAGCTTTGTCACATTAACTCCTATTTTTCACGCACAATCAACCATGTTTGGAGAAATTTGATTTAGGATTGTGTTGTAGATGACTATTAAGAACCTTTATTTTCTACCAGTATTTGCAAATGTTCAATTTCCATCGATTTTATGTCAAGTTCGATGAAAACCTGATTTTAAGTCTTCATTGTAGCTCTGTCAAACAAACTCCCATTTTCACCCACAATCATATATGTTTGGAGAACTTTGATTTAGTATTATTTTGTGGATGATAATTCTAAACATTTATTTTCTATCGGTTTTTCTGAATGTTCAATTTCCATTGATTTAATGTGGGGTTCGATGAAAACCTAATTTTAGGGATACATTGCAGACGTGTCACTCGAACTCCCATTTTTCACCCATAATCAATCATGTTTCAAGAAATTTAATTTAGGATTATGCTGTAGATGGCTATTAAGAAACTTTATTTTCTATTGGTATTTGTGAATGTTGAATTTCCATTGATTTAATGTCGAGTTCGAAGAAAACCTGATTTTACGTCTATGTTGAAGATGTGTCATATGAACTCCCGTTTTTCAAGCACAATTAACCATATTTTAGATGACCTGTGATTTAGGATTGTGTTTTAGATGACTGTTAAGAACTTTTCTTTTCTATTGGTATTCGTGAATGTTGCATTTCCATCGATTTAATGTCGAGTTACACAAAAACTTTATTTTAAGTCTATGTTGTAGTCATGCCACACGAACTCTCATTTATCACCCACAATCAACCATGTTTTGAGAAGTTTTATTTAGGATTATGTTATGGATGATTGTTAAGAACCTTTATTTTCTATTGATTTTCATGAATGTTGAATTTTCATCAATTTAATGTCAAGTTTGACAAAAACCTTATTAGGCTACATTGCAGATGTGTCATGCGAACTCCCATTTTTTACCCACAGTCAACCATGTTTGGAGAACTTTTATTTAGGATTAAATGTAGATGACTAATGAAAACCTTTACTTTCTATCAGATTTCGTGAATGTTGAATTTCCAACGATTAAATGTTGAGTTCAACGAAAACCTGATTTCAAGGCTACATATCATAAGTGTCTTGCGAAGTCCCATTTTTCACCCATAATCAACCGTGTTTGGAGAACTTATATTTAGGATTATGTTTTAGATGACTATTTAAAACCTTTATTTTCTATCGATTTTCGTGAATGTTCAATTTCCATCGATTTAATGTCAAGTTCGGCGAAAACCTTATTTTAGGGCTACATTACAGACGTGTGATGCGAACTCCTATTTTCACCCATAATCAACTGTGTTTGGGGAAATTTAATCTAGGATTATGTTGTAGATGACTATTAAGAACCTTTATTTCCTTTTTGTTTTCGCGAATGTTCAATTTCCATCGATTTAATGTCGAGTTTGATGAAAACCTAATTTCAAGGGTACGTTGCAAACGTGTCATGCGAACTCCCATTTTTCACCCACAATCAACAATGTTTGGAGAAAATTTCATTTAGGATTGTGTTGTAGATGACTATTAAAAACCTTTATTTTACACTGGTTTTGTGAATGTTCAATTTCCATCGATTTAATGTTGAGTTCAATGAAAACCTAATTTAAAGGCTACATTCCAAATGTGTCATGGGAAATCCCACTTTTCACACATTATCAACCATGTTTGGAGAACTTTGATTTAAATTTATCTTGTAAATGACTATTAAAAAACCTTTATTTTATATGGGTTTTCCTCAATGTTGAATTTCCATCGATTTAATGTCGAGTTCAAAGAAAACCTGATTTTAAGGCTACATTGCAACTGTTTCACATGAAATCCCATTTTTCACCAACAATCAACCATGTTTGGAGTACTTTAACTTAGTACTGTGTTATAGATGACTATTAATAGCCTTATTTTCTATCGATTTTCTTGAATATTGAATTTCCATCGATTTAATGTCAACTTTGGGAAAAACTTGAGTTTAAGTCTATGTTGCAACTGTGTCACATGAACTCCCACTTTTCACCCACAATCAACCATGTTTGGAGAACTTTAATTTAGGATAGTGTTCTAGATGACTACTAAGTAGCTTTATTTTCTATCGATTTTCATGAATGTTGAATTTCCATTGATTTAATGTCAAGATCGAAGAAATCTTGATTTTATATAGGATTGTGTTGTAGTTGACTATTCGGAACCATTATTTTCTATTGGTTTTCATGAATTCTGATGATTTAATGTTGAGTTCATTAAAAACTTTATTTTAAGGCTACGTTGCAACTGTGTCACACAAACTCCCATTTTTCACCCACAATAAACCATGTTTGGATGACTTTAATTTAGGATTTTGTTGTAGATGACTATTAAAAACCTTTATTTTTTATTGGTTTTTGTGAATGTTGAATTTTCATCGATTTAATGTCCAGCTCAAATAAAACCAAATTAAAGGCTACATTGTTGTTGTGTCACGCGAGCTCCCATTTTTCACCCACAATCAACCATCTTTGTTGAACTTTTATTTAGGATTATGTTGTAGATGACTATTAAGAACCTTTTTTTCCTATCGATTTTATACCGAGTTCGACAAAAACTTGATTTCATCGAACTCGACATTAAATTGATAAAAAATCAACATTCACGAAAACGAATAGCAAAAAAAGGTTCTCAATAGTCATTGACAATGAAATCGTAAATCAAAGTTATCCAAACGTGGTTGATTGTGGGTGAAAAAAGGGAGTTCGTGTGAGATAGCTACAACGTAGCCTCAAAATATGGATTTTGAAGAAGTCAACATTAAATCAATGCAAATTCAACATTCATGAAAACTGATATAAAATAACAGTTCTTAGTACTCATCAACAACACAATCCTAAACCAAATTTCTCCAAACATGGTTGATTATGCGTGAAAAATAGGACTTCAAGTGACACGTCTACAACGTAGCCTCAAAATGAGGTTATTGTCGAACTCGACATTAAATCGATGGAAATTGAACATTGACAAAAAACAATATAAAATAGAGGTTCTTAATAGTCATCCTCAACACAATCCTTATATCAAAGTACACCAAACACTATTGATTATAGGTGAAAATGTGAGTTCGTGGGACATAACTGCAACATAGCCTTAAAATCTACAACATAATTTTAAATCAAAGTTCTCCAAACATGGTTTATTATGGGGGAAAAAATGGGTTATCGCATGACACAACTGCAACATAACCTTAAAATCATATTTCGTCAAACTCAACATTAAATCGAAGGAAATTCAACATTCACAAAAAGTGATAGCAAATAAAGGTTCTTAATAGATATCCAAAACACAATTTTAAATAAAAGTTATCCAAACATGGTTGATTGTGGGTGAAAAATGGTAGTTCGTGTAACATAGATGCAAGGTAGCCTTAAAATCAGGTTTTTGTCGAACTCAACATTAAATCGATGAAAATTCAACATTCACAAAACCTAATAGAAAATGAACATTCCTAATGGTCATCTACAACACAATCCTAAATCAAAGTTCTCCAAACATGGTTGATTGTGGGTGAAAAATGGGAGTTCACGTGACACATCTGAAATGTAGCCTTAAAATGAAGTTTTCTTGGAAGTTGACATTTAATCGTTGGAAATAGAACATTCACGAAATCTAATAGAAAATAAAGGTTCTTAATGGTCATAGACAACACAATCCTAAATCGAAGTTATCCAAACATGGTTGATTGTAGGTGAATAATGGTAGTTCACATGACAGAGTTGTAAACGTAGCCTTGAAATCAAGTTTTCACAAAACTCGACATTAAATCGATGGAAATTGAACATTCACAAAAACTGATAGAAAATAAAGGTCCTTAATAGTCATCTACAGTAAAATCCTAAACCAAACTTATCCAAACATTGTTGATTGTGGGTGAAAAATGGGAGTTCGCGTGACACAGCTACAATGTAGCTTTGAAGTCAGATTTTCATGAAACTCTACATTAAATCTATTGCAATTCAACATTCAGGAAACTGATAAAAAATAAAGGTTCTTAATAGTCATCTTTAACACAATCCTAAATACACGTTCTCCAACCATGATTTATTACGGGTGAAAAATGGGAGTTCATGTGACAAAGCTGCAATGGAGCCCTGAAATCAGGTTTTTGTCCAACTCGACATTAAATTGAAGCAAATTCCACAATAATGAAAACTGATTGAAAATAAAGGTTCTTAATAGTCATCTACAACACAGTACTAAATAAAAAGCTATGCAAACATGGTTGATTTTGGGTGAAAAATGGGATTTCACATCACAAAGCTGCAACATAGCCTTAAACTCAGGTTTTTGTCAAAATTTTCATTAAATGGAAGGAAATTCAATGTTTACGAAAACTGATAGAAAATAAAGGTTCTTAATATTCATCTACAACACAATCATAAATCAAAGTTCTCTGAACATGGTTGACCGTGTGTGAAAAATGGGAACTCATGTGACCAAGTTGCAACGTAGCCTTAAAATCAAGTTTTCGTCAAACTCGACATTAAATCAATGGAAATTCAATATTCAAGAAAATTGATAGAAAATAAATGTTCTTACTAGTCATCTACAACACAGTCCTAAATCAATGTTCTCCAAACATGGTTGATTGTGGGTGAAAAATGGGAGTTCACGTGAAACAGCTACAAGTTAGCCTTACAATTAGGTTTTCATCGAACTCAACGTAAAATCGAAGGAAATTCAACATTTAAAAAAATTGATAGAAAATAAAGGTTTTTAATAGTCATCCACAACACAATCCTAAATCAAAGTTCTCCAAACATTGTTGATTGTGGGTGAAAATTGGGAATTCGTGTGACACAACTACAACTAGGCCTTAAAATAAGGTTTTCATCGAACTCAACATTAAATTGATGGAAATTCAACATTCACAAAAATGGATAGAAAATAAAGGTTCCTAATAGTCATCTACAACACAATCCTAAATAAAAGTTCTCCAAACATGGTTGATTGTGGGTGAAAAATGGGAGTTTCTTGTGACACGGTTGCAACATAGCCTTAAAACAAAGTTTTCGTTGAAGACAACATCAAATCATTGGAAATCATGAAAATCGATAGAAAATAACGGTTTTGAATAGTCATCTACAACACAATCCTGTATCAAATACATATTTCTTCGATCTTTACATTAAATCAATGGAAATTCTAAGTACTCATTTAGAATACAATCCTGAATAAAATTTCTCCAAACATGGTTCATTGTGGGTGAAAAATGTGAGTTGGTTGACACATTTGCAATGTAGCCTTAAAATTAGGTATTCATCGAACTCGACATTTAATCGATGGAAATTAAACATTCGCGAAAACCAATAGAAAATAAATGTTCTTAATAGTCTTCTACAACACAATCCGAAATCAAAGCTCTCCAAACATGGTTGAATGTGGGTGAAAAATTAGAGTTCGCGTGAGAAAGCTACAACATAGCCTTAAAATAAAGTTTTAGTTTAACTCGAGATTAAATCAATGGAAATTCAACATTCACAAAAATTCATAAAAATTAAAGGTTCTTAATAATCATCTACAACACAATCCTAATTCAAAGTTCTCCAAACATGATTTCTTGTTGGTGAAAATTGGGAGTTCGTGTGACACAGTTGCAACGTACCCTTGAAATCATGATTTCATCAAACTCAACATTAAATCAATATTCAACATTCAAGAAAATTGATAGCAAATAAAGGTTATTAATAGTTATCTACAACACAATACTAAATAAAAGTTTTTCAAACATGGTTGATTATGTCTGAAAAATGGGAATTCACGTGACAAAGCTGCAACTCAGCCTTAAAATTAGGTTTCCGTCGAACTCAACATTAAATCGACGAAAAATCAACATTCACAAAAATCGAAAAAAAATAAACATTATTAAAAATCATGTACAACATAATCCTAAATCAAAGTTCTGCAAAGATGGTTGAGTATGGGAGAAAAATGGGAGTTTGCATGACACCTTTGTAACATAGCATTAAAATTAGGTTTTCGTCTAACTCGACATTAAATTGAATAAAATTAATCATTCACGAAAACCAATAGAAAAATAAAGATTCTTAATAGTCATCTACAACACAATCCTAAATCAATGTTTTCCAAACATGGTTGATTGTGGGTGAAAAATGGGAGATCGCGTGACACAGCTGCAACGTAGCCTTGAAATCATGATTTGGTCAAACTCGACATTAAATCCTTGAAAATTCAACATTCACAAAAACCGATAGAAAATGATGGTTATTAATAGTTATCTACAAGACAATCCTAAACAAAGATCTTCAAAGATGGTTGATTTTAGCTGAAAAAATGGGAGTTCACATCACAAAGCTACAACTCAACCTTAAAAATAGGTTTTCACCGAACTCAACATTAAGTCAATGAAAATTCAAAATTTGCAAAAATCGATAGAAAATAAATATTTTAATAATCATCTATAACAGAATCCTAAATAAAAATTCTCCAAACATGTTTGTTTGATTGTGGGTGAAAAATGGGATTTCACATGACACAGTTTCAAGATAATCTTAAAATAATGTTTTCAATAAACTCGACATTAAATCGATGGAAATTCAAGATTCAAGAAAACTGATAGAAAATAAAGGTTCTTAATAGTCATTTAAAACACAATCCTCTATCAAAGTTCTCCAAACATGGTTGATTGTGGGTGAAAAATGGCAATTCGTGTTAACAGCTGCAATGTAGCCCGAAAATCATGTTTTTCATCAAACTCAACATTTAATCAATGGACACTCGACATTCACGAAAACAAATACAAAATAAAGGTTCATTATAGTCATCTACAACATTATCCTAAATGAAAGTTCTCCAAACATGGTTAATTATGCATGAAACATGGGAGTTTGTGTGACACAGCTGGAATGTAGACTTATAATTAGGTTTTCATTGAACTCGACATTAAATCATTGGAAATTCAACATTCACGAAAACCAGTAGAATATAGAGATTCTTAATAGTCATCTATAACAAAAACCTATCAAAAATTTCTCAAAACATGGTTGATTGTGGGTGAAAAATGTGAGTTCGTTGACACATTTGCAATGTAGCCTTAAAATTAGGTATTTATCGAACACGACATTTAATCAATGGAAATTAAACATTCACAAAAACCAATAGAAAATAAATGTTCTTAATAGTCTTCTACAACACAATCCAAAATCAAAGTTCTCCAAACATGGTTGAATGTGGGTGAAAAATTGGAGTTCGCATGAGAGAGCTACATCATAGCCTTAAAATAAAGTTTTTATTTAACTCGAGATTAAATCGATGGAAATTCAACTTTCAAAAAAATTGATAAAAATTAAAGGTTCTTAATAGTCATCTACAACACAATCCTAATTCAAATTTCTCCAAACATGATATACTGTCGGTGAAAATTGGGAGTTCGTGTGACACAGCTGCAACGTACCCTTGAAATCACGATTTCATCAAACTCAACATTAAATCATTGGAAATTCAACATTCACGAAAACCAATAGAATATACAGATTCTTAATAGTCATCTACAACACAAACCTAAAAAAAAAATCTCCAAACATGGTTGATTGTGGGTGAAAAATGCGAGTTCTTTCACGCATTTGCAATGTAGCTATAGAATTAGGAATTCATCGAACTTGACATTTAATCGATGGAAATTAAATATTCGCGAAAACCAATAGAAAATAAATGTTCTTAATAGTCTTCTACAACACAACCCGAAATCAAAGTTCTCCAAACATGGTTGAATGTGGGTGAAAAATTAGAGTTCGCGTGAGAAAGCTACAACATAGCCTTAAAATAAAGTTTTAGTTTAACTCGAGATTAAATCTATGAAAATTAAACATTCACAAAAATTGATAAAAATCCTAAATCAAAGTTCCCAAAGATGGTTGAATATGGGTGAAAAATGGGAATTTGCATGGCACCATCGTAACATAGCGTTAAAATTAGGTTCTCGTGTAACTCGACATTAAATCCTTGAAAATTCAACATTCACAAAAACTGATAGAAAATAAAAGTTATTAATAGTTATCTACAACACAATCCCAAACAAATATCTTCAAACATGGTTGATTATAGATGAAAAATGGGGGTTTACGTGACAAAGCTGCAACTTAGCATTAAAATTAGGTTTTTGTCGAACTCAACATTAAATAAATGAAAATTCAAATATCACAAAAATTGATAGAAAATAAATATTTTCATAGTCATCTATAACACAATCCTAAATAAAAATTCTCCAAACATTATTGATTGTGGGTGAAAAATGGGAGTTCGCATGGCACAATTTCAAGATTCATGAAAACTGATAGAAATTAAAGATTCTTAATAGTCATCTACAACACAATCCTAAATAAAAGTTCTCTAAATATGGTTTATTGTGGGTGAGAAATGGGAGATCGCGTGACACATCTGCAACGTAGCCTCGAAATCATGACATGACAAAGTTGCAACTCAGCCTTAAAAATAGGTTTTTGTCGAACTCAACATTAAATCAATGAAAATTCAAAATTCACAAAAATCGATAGGAAATAAATATTTTCATAGTCATCTATTACACAATCCTAAATCAAAATTCTTCGAACATGATTGATTGTTAGTGAGAAATGTGAGTTAGTTGACACATTTGCAACGTAGCCTTAAATTTAGGTATTCATCAAACCCGATATTTAATCAATGGAAATTAAACATTCATGAAAACTGATAGAAAACAAAGATTATTAATAGTTATCTACAACACAATACTAAAATCAAAGTTCTTCAAACATGGTTGATTATGTCTGAAAAATGGGAATTCACGTGATAAAGCTGCAACTCAACCTTAAAAGTAGGTTTTCGTCGAACTCAACATTAAATCGACGAAAAATCAACATTCACAAAAACCGATAGATAATAAAGATTATTAAAAGCCATCTACAACATAATCCTAAATGAAAGTTCTCCAAAGATGGTTGAGTATGGGTGAAAAATGGGAGTTTGCATGGCACCTCCGTAACATAGCGTTAAAATTAGGTTTTCGTCTAACTCAACATTAAATTGAATGAAATTGAATATTCACGAAAACCAACAGAAAATAAAGATTCTTAATAGTCATCTACAACACAATCCTAAATCAAAGTTCTCCAAACATGGTTGATTATGGGTGAAAAATTCGATATCGCGTGATACACCTGCAAAGTAGCCTTGAAATCATGATTCAGTGAAACTCGACATTAAATCCTTTAAAATTCAACATTCACAAAAATTGATTGAAAATGAAGGTTATTAATAGTTATCTACAACACAATCCTAAGCAAAGATCTTCAAACATGGTTGATTATAGCTTAAAAAATGGGAGTTCACGTGACAAAAATGCAACTCAGCCTTTAAAATAGGTTTTTGTCGAACTCAACATTAAATCAATGAAAATTCAAAATTTACAGAAATCGATAGAAAATAAATATTTTAATAGTCATCTATAACACAATCGTAAATCAAACTTCTCCAAACATGATTGATTGTGGGTGAAAAATATGAGTTCGTGAAACATGGGACTTCGTGTGACACAGCTGGAATGTAGCCTTATAATCAGGTTCTCAGTGAACTCGACATTAAATCATTGGAAATTCAACATTCACAAAAACCAATAGAATATAGAGATTCTTAATAGTCATCTATAACACAAACCTAACAAAAATTTCTCACAACATGGTTGATTGTGGGTGAAAAATGCGAGTTGATTATCACATTTGCAATGTAGCCTTAAAATTAGGTATTGATCAAACTGGACATTTAATCGATGGAAATTAAACATTCGCGAAAACCAATAGAAAATAAATGTTCTTAATAGTTTTCTACAACACAATCCGAAATCAAAGTTTTCCAAACATGGTTGAATGTGGGTGAAAAATTAGAGTTTGTGTGAGAAAGCTACAACATAGCCTTAAAATAAAGTTTTAGTTTAACTCGAGATTAAATCGATGTAAATTAAACTTTCACAAATATAAATAAAAATTAAACATTCTTAGTAGTAATCTACAACACAATCCTAATTCAAAGTTTTCCAAACATGATTTATTGTCGGTGAAAATTGGGAGTTCGTGTGACACAGCTGCAACATACCCTTGAAATCACGATTTCATCAAAATCGACATTAAATCAATGAAAATTCAACATTCATCAGAACTGATAGAAAATAACAACACAATACTAAATCAAAGTTCTTTAAACATGGTTGATTATGTTTGAAAAATGGGAATTCACGTGAGAAAGTTACAACTTAGCCTTAAAATTAGGTTTCCGTCGAACTCAACATTAAATCGACGAAAATTAACATTCACAAAAACCGATAGAAAATAAAGATGATTAAAAGTCATCTACAATAGAATCCTAATTTAAAGTTCTCCAAACATGATTTATTGTTGGTGAAAATTGGAAGTTCGTGTGACACAGCTGCAACGTACCTTTGAAATCACGATTTCATCAAACTCAACAATAAATCAACGAAAATTCAACATTCACGAAAACTAATAGAAAATAAAGGTTATTAATAATTATCTACAACACAATACTAAATGAAAGTTCTTTCAACATGGTTGACTATGTCTGAAAATTTGTGAATTCACGTGACAAAGCTGCAACTCAGCCTTAAAATTAGGTTTCCGTTGAACTCAACATTAAATCGACGAAAAATCAGCATTCACAAAACCGATAGAAAATAAAGATTATTAAAAGTCATCTACAACATAATCCTAAATCAAAGTTCTCTAAAGATGGTTGAGTATGAGTGAAAAATGGGAGTTTGCATGACAGCTCTGTAACATAGCGTTAAAATTAAGTTTTTGTCTAACTCGACATTAAATTAAATGAAATTGAACATTCATGAAAACCAATAAAAAATAAAGATTATTAATAGTCATCTATAACACAATCTTAAATCAAAGTTTTCCAAACATGGTTGATTGTGGGTGAAAAATGGGAGATCATGTGACACAGCTGCAATGCAGCCTTCAAATCATGATTTGGTCAAATTCGACATTAAATCTTTGAAAATTCAACATTCACAAAAATCGATAGAAAATAAAGGTTATTAATAGTTATCTACAACACAATCCTAAACAAATATCTTCAAACATGGTTGATTGTAGCTGAAAAATGGGAGTTCACGTGACAAAGCTGTAACTCAACCTTAAACATAGGTTTTCGTCAAACTCAACATTAAATCAATGAAAATTCAAAATTCAAAAAAATCGATAGAAACTAAATATTTTAATAGTCATCTATAACACAATCCTAAATCAAAATTCTCCAAACATGATTGATTGTGGGTGAAAAATGGGAGTTCGCATGACACAATTTCAAGATAAGTTTAAAATAATGGTTTCAATAAACTCGACATTAAATCGATGGAAATTCAAAATTCTCGAAAACTGATAGAAAATAAAGGTTCTTGATAGTCATTTTAAACACAATCCTCTATCAACGTTCTCCAAACATGGTTGATTGTGGGTGAAAAATGGGAATTCGCGTGACACAACTGCAATGTAGCCTTAGAATCACGTTTTTCATCAAAATCAACATTTAATCAATGGAAACTCAACATTCACGAAAACGAATACAAAATAAAGGTTCATTATAGTCATCAATGGAATGTAGTCTTATAATCAGGTTTTCATTGAACTCGACATTAAATCATTAGAAATTCAACATTCACAAAAACCAATAGAATATAGAGATTTTTAATAGTCATCACAAACCTAACAAAAATTTCTCCAAACATGGTTGATTATGTCCGAAAAATGGGAATTCACGTGACAAAGCTGCAACTAAGCCTTAAAATTAGGTTTCCATCGAACTCAACATTAAATTGACGAAAAATCAACATTCACAAAAATCGATAGAAAATAAAGATTATTAAAAGTCATCTACAAGATAATCCTTAATGAAAGTTCTCCAAAGATGGTTGACTATGTGTGAAAAAAGGGAGTTTGCATAGCACCTTTGTAACATATCGTTAAAATTAGGTTTTCATCTAACTCGACATTAAATTGAATGAAATTGAACATTCACGAAAAATAATAGAAACTAAAGATTTTTAATAGTCATCTACAACACAATCCTAAATCAACATTCTCCAAACATGGTTGATTGTGGGTGAAAAATGGGAGATCATGTGACACAACTGCAATGTAGCCTTGAAATTATGATTTGGTGAAACTCGACATTAAATACTTGAAAATTCAACATTGACGAAAACCGATAGAAAATAAAGGTTATTAATAGTTATCTACAACACAATCCTAAACAAAGATCTGCAAACATGGTTGATTATAGCTGATTAAATGGGAGTTCACGTGACAAAGCTGCAACTCATCCTTAAAAATAGGTTATCGTCGAACTCAATATTCAATCAATGAAAATTCAAAATTCACAAAAATTGATAGAAAATAAATATTTAAATAGTCATCTATAACACAATCCTAAATCAAAATTCTCCAAACATGGTTAATTCTGGGAGAAAAATGAGAGTTCGCATGACACAGTTTCAAGATAACCTTAAAATAGTGTTTTCAATAAACTCGACATTAAATCGATGGAAATTCAAGATTCACGAAAACTGATAGAAAGTAAAGGTTCTTAATAGTCATTTAAAACACAATCCTCTATCAAAGTTCTCCAAACATGGTTTATTGTGGGTGAAAAATGAGAATTCGCGTAACACAGCTGCAATGTAGCCTTAAAATCACGTTTTTCGTGAAACTCAACATTCACGAAAACGAATACAAAATAAAGGTTCATTATAGTCATCTACAACATAATCCTAAATCAAAGTTCATCAAACATGGTTAATTATGCATGAAACTGTAATGCCCAAAACTTTACACCAAAATAAAGTTAAGAACAAAACACTAATTTCAAATTTCGTTCACATACGATTGTAAAAATCTCAAAGTTTTCTACCAAAAACATGTACTACATGAAGGCGTACAACTATAACATTTTAGTTTGATAGCTAAGTGGCTCAAACAATCAACGGTGGGGAATCAAAGGGAGACATTGAGTCCACATCATTAAGGTAGACTTAGATAGTACAACTAATTCTAGGACAATCACAAACATAATACCAGACATGTGGTAACCAATAGAATACATAACAATGATAATTCTAAAATATAATAATAAGAGAACAAACCCTTGGGGCCAGACCTAGTCCTTGGGGGCTCGTCTCAGATGGCCTTGCCTACGTATATAATTCGCAGAGGCATCGTAGTTCGTGAACTGGATTTCAACCATCTCACCCATGGTTGGATAGAGAGAGGGATATAATCCACTAGGTAAAAAAAAAGGTGTCTTGACATCAATCTCAAACATAGCATCAACTCAAATTCATCTTACACCACTATTCCATTTATTATAAACTATAAAAGCGGGTACACAACCCTTTCTAGGGCTCAATACCCCAAACAGTTCCAAAGTCGGCTGCCACCCACTTAGGTGAAGCCAGGGATCTGAGTCTTAGATAAGGATATACTAGGAAACATACTCCAAGAATATTTACTTTGAGTTTGTAAAGAAATGAAAGTTCTAAATTTACCTATATCCTAGGTTCAAATGGCCTCTATATATCATAATCTCAACATGGGCCACTAGCACTAATTTTCACCATTTTGCATTAATGATAACACATGCTTTAGGTTTGACATTCTTCAAGACTAAAGGTATCTCTTCCTGTACTTTAATTTTAGAATTAGGGTTTAACATAACCTATCACTTTTAAAGTTGAGTGACTCGCTTGCACCAACCCCCCCCCCCCCACCCCTTATTGGAAAATAAATCATAATTATTACGTGTATTCATATTTATTGTATCTGGAAAGAGTTCAAAACAAATAAATATATGCCTAAGGGTTTCCAACCACACTCTGGTTGGCCATAGAATCATTAATAAAATTTTCCTTGTGATTATATTCTAACATAGTTAGCAACAAGGTTTGTTCAAATGATATGATCTTGTCTCACACCCTCAGTTATTGTAACATGAAGGATAAAATTATGCTTATGACTATTCATTAATACAAATAAAATTCTATTAGATTCCACTCATTGTCCACGTATATCACCTCAATAGCCATGAAATTATTAAACAAAATAAAACTTAAAATTTAACGACTCAATGATATAATATCTTCTATTTCTGGCTAGATTATTTATGTATGAAAATATTTTGAAGATCATTCAAGTGGTGATATCCATATAATAATGATATGTTGAATATATTTATTTATTTATTTTTAGTAAAATTTGTAAGGGATACTCAAACCATAATCTTTCTTGACTTGTTGATTATAATATAATCAATAACAATAGGCTTTTCTAACAATTTCCAAGAGTCTCCTATTTCTAATATTTAGTCTCTTATGATGAATTTCTAAGATTTATTTAGTACATCAAATTTCTCCAAACATGGTTGCTTGTGGGTGAAAAATGGGAGATCGCATGACATAGTTGTAACGTAGCCTTTAAATCATGATTTGGTCAAACTCGACATTAAATCCTTGAAAATTCGACATTCACAAAAACCGATAGAAAATAAAGGTTATTAATAGTTATCTACAACACAATCCTAAACAAAGTTCTTCAAACATGGTTGATTATAGCTGAAAAAATGGGAGTTCTTGTGAGAAAGGTGCAGCTCAACATTAAATCAATGAAATATCAAAATTCACAAAAATCGATAGAAAATAAATATTTTAATAGTCATCTATAACACAATCCTAAATCAAAATTCTTCAAACATGATTGATTGTGGGTGAAAAATGGGAGTTCGCATGACACGGTTTCAAGATAACCTTAAAATAATGTTTTCAATAAACTCGACATTAAATCGATGGAAATTCAAGATTCATGAAAATTGATAGAAAATAAAGGTTCATAATAGTCATTTAAATCCTCTATGAAAGTTCTCCAAGCATTGTTGATTGTGGGTGAAAATTGGGAATTCGCGTGACATAGCTGCAATGTAGCCTTAAAATCACGTTTTTCGTCACACTCAACATTCACGAAAACGAATACAAAAAAAAGGTTCATTATAGTCATCTACAACATAATCCTAAATCAATGTTCTCCAAACATGGTTACTTATTCGTGAAACATGGGAGTTCGCGTGACACACCTGGAATGTAGCCTTATAATCAGGTTTTAATTGAACTCGACATTAAATCATTGGAAATTCAACATTCACAAAAAGCAATAGAATATAGAGATTCTTAATAGTCATCTATAACACAAACCTAACAAAAATTTCTCCGAACATGGCTGATTCTGGGTGAAAAATGCGAGTTCGTTGACACATTTGCAATGTAGCCTTAAAATTAGGTATTCATCGAACTTGACATTTAATCGATGGAAATTAAACATTCACAAAAACCAATAGAAAATAAATATTCTTTATAGTCTTCTACAACACAATCCAAAATCAAAGTTCTCCAAACATGGCTGATTGTGGGTGAAAAATGGGAGATCACGTGACGCGGTGCAACGTAGCCTTGAAATCATGATTTGGTCAAACTTGACATTAAGTTTTTGAAAATTCAACATTCACAAAAATTGATAGAAAATAAAGGTTATTAATAGTTATCTAAAACACAATTCTAAACAAAGATCTTCAAACATGGTTGATTATAGCTGCAACTCAGCCTTAAAAATAGGTTTTCATTGAACTCAACATTAGATCAATGAAAATTCAAAATTTACAAAATTCGAAAGAAAATAAATATTTTAATAGTCATCTATAACACAATCCTAAATCAAAATTCTCCAAACGTGATTGATTGTGGTTGAAAAATGGGAGTTCGCATGACATAGTTTCAAGATAACCTTAAAATAATGTTTTCAATAAACTCGACATTAAATCGATGGAAATTCAAAATTCACGAAAATTGATAGAAAATAAAGGTTCTTAATAGTCATTTAAAACGCAATCCTCTATCAAATTTTTCCAAACATGGTTGATTGTGGGTGAAAAATGGGAAATTGCGTGACACAGCTGCAATGTAGCCTTAAAATCATGTTTTTTGTCAAAATCAACATTCACGAAAACAAATACAAAATAAAGGTTCATTATTGTGACCTACAACATAATCCTCAATCAAAGTTCTCCAAACATGGTTAATTATGCATAAAACACGGGAGTTCTTGTGACAAAGTTGGAATGTAGCCTTATAATCATGTTTTCATTGAACTCGACATTAAATCATTGGAAATTCAACATTTATGATGACCAATAGAATATAGAGATTCTTAATAGTCATCAATAACACAAACCTAACAAAAATTTCTCCAAACATCGTTGATTGTGGGTGAAAAATGCGAGTTCGTTGACACATTTGCAACGCAGGCTTAAAGTTAGGTATTCATCGAGCTCGAGATTTAATCGACGGAATTTAAACATTCACGAAAACCAATAGAAAAAAAATGTTCTTAATAGTCTTCTACAACACAATCCGAAATCAATGTTCTCAGAACATGGTTGAATGTGGGTGAAAAATTAGAGTTCGTGTGAGAAAGCTAGCCTGAAAATAAAGATTCAGTTTAACTCGAGATTAAATCGATGGAAATTCAACATTCACAAAAATTGATAAAAATTAAAGGTTCTTAATAGTCATCTACAACACAATCCTAATTCAAAGTTCTCCAAACATGATTTATCGTCGGTGAAAATTGGGAGTTCGTGTGACACAGCTGCAACGTACCCTTCAAATCACAATTTCATCAAACTCAACATTAAATCAATAAAAAGTCAACATTCACAAAAACTGATAGAAAATAAAGGTTATTAATTGTTATCTACAACACAACACTAAATCAAAGTTATTCAAACATGGTTGATTATGTCTGAAAAATGGGAATTCACGTGAAAAAGCTGCAACTCAACCTTAAAATTAGGTTTCCGTTGAACTCAACATTCACAAAAATCGATAGAAAATAAAGATTATTAAAAGTCATCTACAACATAATCCTAAATCAAAGTTCTCCAAAGATGGTTGAGTATGGGTGAAAAATGTGAGTTTGCATGACACCTCTGTAACATAGCGTTAAAATTAGGTTTTCGTCTAACTTGACATTAAATTGAATGAAATTGAACATTCACGAAAACCAATAGAAACTAAAGATTCTTAATAGTCATCTACAATACAATCCTAAATCAAATTTCTCCAAACATGGTTGATTGTGGGTGAAAAATGGGATATCGCGTGACACAGTTGCAACGTAGCCTTGAAATCATGATTTAGTCAAACCCGACATTAAATCTTTGAAAATTCAACAATCACAAAAACCGATAGAAAATAAAGGTTATTAATAGTTATCTACAACACAATCCTAAATAAAGATTTTCAAACATGGTCGTTTATAGCTGAAAACATGTGAGTTCAGATGACAAAACTGCAACTCAACCTTAAAAATAGGTTTTCGTCGAACTCAACATTAAATCAATGAAAATTCAAAATTCACAAAAATCGATAAAAAATAAATATTTTAATAGTCATCTATAACACAATCCTAAATCAAAGTTCTCCAAATATGGTTGATTGTGGGTGAAGGATGGGAATTCGCGTGACACAACTGCAATGTAGCCTTAAAATCATGTTCTTAGTCAAACTCAACATTTAATCAATGGAAACTCAACATTCACGAGAATGAATACAAAAGAAAGGTTCATTATAGACATCTACAACATAATCCTAAATCAAAGTTCTCCAAACATGGTTAATTATGCATGAAACATGGGAGTTCATGTGACACAGCTGGAATATAGAATTATAACCAGATTTTCATTGAACTTGACATTAAATCATTGGAAATTCAACATTCAAGAAAACCAATAGAATATAAAGATTCTTAATAGTCATCTATAACACAAACCTAACAAAATTTTCTCAAAACATGGTTGATTGTGGGTGAAAAATGTGAGTTCGTTGACACATTTGCATCGTAACCTTAAAATTATGTATTCATCGAACGCGACATTTAATCGATGGAAATTAAACATTCGCGAAAACAAATAAAAAATAAATGTTCTTAATAGTCTTCTACAACACAATCTGAAATCAAAATTCTCCAAACATGGTTGAATGTGGGTGAAAAATAGGAGTTCGCGTAAGAAAGCTACAACATAGCCTTAAAATAAAGTTTTAGTTCAACTCGAGATTAAATCGATGGAAATTCAACATTCAAAAAAATAAAGGTTCTTAATAGTCATCTACAACACAATCCTAAATCAAAGTTATTCAAACATGGTTGATTATGGCTGAAAAATGGGAGTTCACGTGACAAAACTGCAACTCAACCTTAAAATTAGGTTTTCGTCGAACTTAAGATTAAATCGACGAAAATTCAACATTCACAAAAACCGATAGAAAATAAATATTCTTAATTGTCATCTACAACACTCCCAAATTAAATTTCTCCAAATGTGTTGATTGTGGGTGAAAAATGGGAGTTTGCATGGCATAGTTGCAACATAACCTTAAAATCATGTTTTTGCTAAACTCAACATTAAATCAATGGAAATTCAAGATTCATGAAAATTAGTTGAAAATAAAGGTTCCTAATATTCATTTACTATACAAGTCTATATCAAAGTTCTCCAAACATTGTTGATTGTGGGTGAAAAATGGGAGTTCACATGACATAGCTGCAACATAGTCTCAAAATCTGGTTTCATGAAACTCGACAATACATCGATAAAAATTCAACATTCAAGAAAACTGATGGAAAATAAACGTTCTTAATAGTAGTCTACAACACAATTCTAAATCAAAGTTCTCCAAACTTGGTTGATTGTGGGTGAAAAAATGGAGTTCATGTGATAAAGCTGCAACATAGCCTTAAAATTAGATTTTTGTCTAACTCGACATCAAATAAATGGAAATTTAAAATTCACAAAAATTGATAGAAAATAATGGTTCTAAATAATCATCTACAACACAATCCTATATAAAAGTTCTCCAAATATGATTGATTATGGGTGAAAAATGGGAGTTCACGTGACAAAGCTGCAATGTAGCCTTAAAATGAGGTTTTCATCAAACTTGACATTTACTCGATGGAAATTCAACATTCATGAAAACCAATAGAAAATAAAGGTTTTTAATAGTCATGCACAAGATAATCCTAAATAACTGTGCTCCAAACATGGTTAATTATGCATGAAAAATGGGAGTTTGTATGACATGTCTGTAACGTAGCTTTAAAATTAGGTTTTCGTCAAACATTATATTAAATCAATGGAAATTGAACATTCATGAAAACTGATAGAAACCAAAGGTTCCTAATAGTCATCTACAACACAATCATTAATCAAAAACATGGTTGATTGTGGGTGAAAAATTGGAGTTCGCATGACAGAGCTACAACGTAGCCTTAAAATAAAGTTTTCGTCGAACTCGACATTAAACCTATGGAATTTCAACATTCACGAAAACTAATAAAAAATAAATGTTCTTAATACTTTTCTACAATACAATACTAAATCAAAATTATCCAAAAATGGTTGATTGTGGGTGAAAAGTGAGAGTCCGCATGACAAAGCTGCAATGTAGCCTAAAAATCAATTTTTCATTAAACTCGACATTTAATCGATAAAAAATACAGGTTCTTAATAGTAATCTACAATACAATCCTAAATAAAAATTCTCCAAACATGGTTGATTGTGGGTGAAAAATAGGAGTTTGCGTGACACAGCTGCAACGTAGATTTGAAATCAAGTTTTCGTCATACTCTGCATTAAATCGAAGGAAATTCAACATTCATGAAAACCAATAGAAAATAAAGGTTCTTAATATTCATCTACAATCCTAAATCAAAGTTCTCGAAACATGGTTGATTGTGGCTGAAAAATGGGAGTTCACATGACAAGCTTCAATGTAGCCTTAAAATTAGGTTTTCATTGAACGCTACATTAAATCGATGGAAATTGATCATTCATGAAAACCAATAGAAAATAAAGGTTCTTAATATTCATCTACAACACAATCCTAAATTAAAATTACCCAAACATGGTTGATTGTAGGTGAAAAATAGGAGATGGTTTGACACAACTGCAATGTAGCCTTAAAATCATGCGACATTAAATCGATGAAAATTCAACATTCACGAAAACCGTTAGAAGATAAAGGTTCTTAATAGTCATTTACAACATAATCCTAAATCAATGTTCTCCAAATATGGTTGATTCTGGGTGATAAACGAGAGTTTGCTTGACATATCTGTAACGTAGCCTTAAAATCATGTTGTCCCTGATTTTGACATTAAATCGATGAAAATTTAATATTCACAAAAACTGATAAAATGTAAAAGTTCTTAATAGTCATATACAACACAATCTTAAATCAAAGTTCTCCAAACATGGATGATTGTGGTGAGAAATAGGAGTTTGCGTGACAAAGTTGCAACGTAACCTTAAAATTGGGTTTTCGTCGAACTCGACATTAAATCGATGCAAATTCAACATTCACAAAAACTAATAGAAAATAAATGTTCTTAATATTCATCTACAACACAATCCTAAATCATAGTTCTTCAAACATGATTGATTATGGGTGAAAAATGGTATATCATGTGACACAGCTGCAACGTAGCCTTAGCATCAGGTTTTCATTGAACTCGACATTAAATCTTTGGAAATTCAGCATTGACGAAAACCGGTAGAAAATAAAATTTGTTAATAGTCATCTAAAAATTATTCCTAAATAAAAGTTCTCCAAACATGGTTGATTGTGGGTGAAAAAAGGGACATCGCATGACAGAACTAAAATGTAGCCTTAAAATCAGGTTTTCATCAAAATCAACATTAAATCAATGAAAATTCGGGATTCACGAAAACAAATAGAAAATATAGGTTCTTAATAGTCATCTATAACACTATCCTAATTAAAATTTGTCCAAACATGAATGATTGTCTGTGAAAAATGGCAGTTCTCGTGACAAAGCTGCAACATAGTCTTAAAATTAGGTTTTCATCGAACTTGACATTAAATCGAAGGAAATTCAACATTCATGAAAACTGATACAAAAAAAAGGTTCTTAATGGTCGTCTACAACACAATCCTAAATCAAATTTCTTCAAACATGGTTTATTGTGGGTGAAAAATCAAAGTTCACGTGATACAATTGCAACATAGCCTTAAAATAAGGTTTTCGTCGAACGTGATAAAATCGATGAAAATTCAACATTCACAAAAATCAATCCAAAATAAATGTTCTTAGTAGTTTGTCATCTACAACACAATAGTAAATCAAAGTTATTCAAACATGGTTGATTGTGGGTGAAAAATGGGAGTTTGCATGAGACATATGCAACGTAGCCTTAAAATTAGGTTTTTGTCGAACTCGACATTAAATCGATGGAAATTTAACATTTCCGAAAATGAGTAGAAAATAAAGATTTTTAATAGTCATCTACAACACAATCCTAAATCAAAATTCTCCAAACATGGTTGATTATGGGTGAACAATGGGAGTTCGTGTGACAAATCTGCAATTTAGCCTTAAAATTAGGTTTTCATCGAAGTCAACATTAAATTGATGGAAATAAAACATGCACGAGAACCCATAGAAAATAATGGTTCTTAATAGTCATCTACAACACAATTCTAAATCAAATTTCTCCAAACATTGATGATTGTGGGTTGAAAATGGGAGTTCGAGTGACACAGCTACAATGTAGCTTTAAAATGAGGTTTTCGTGAAACTCAACATTAAATCAATGGAAATTCAACATTCACGAAAAGTAATGGTAAATAAAGTTTCTTAATAGTCATCTACACCGTAATCCTAAATCAAATTTCTCCAAACATGGTTGATTGTGGGTGACAAATGGGATGCAATTGAAACATTGGTCGGAGAATGATGGATAACTCGATTTCATTTTACTTCTACATTGAGCAACCATATAACACGCATGTAAAATTTCCTTGATATCAGGTTTTCGTCAAAATCGACATTAAATCGATGGAAATTCAACATTCACGAAAACAAATAAAAAATAAAGATTCTTAATAGTCATCTACAACATAATCCTAAATCAAAGGTCTCCAAACATGGTTGATGAAGTGTGAAAACTTGGATTTCGTGTTGCACGACTGTAATGTAGCCTTAAAATTAGGTTTTCGTCGAACTCGGCATTATATGTATGGAAAATGAATATTCATGAAAATCGATAGAAAATAAGGTTCCTAATAGGTATCTACAACACATTCCTAAATCAAAGTTATCCAAACATGGTTGATTGTGGGTAAAAAATGGGAGTTTGCATGACACAGCACCAACATAGCCTTGAAATAAGGTTTTTGTCAAACTCTACACTAAATTAATGAAAATTGGAGTTCGCATGATGTATTTGTAACGCAACCTTAAAATCATGTGATAGACGAACTTGTCTATAAATTGATCAAAAATGAATGTTCACGAAAGGTGATATAAAATAAAGGATACTAATACTCATCTACAATACAATACTAAATCGATGTTCTCCAAATATGGTTTATTATGGGTGAAAAATGGGAGTTTGTGTGACATTGCTGCAATGTAGCCTTAAAATTAGGTGTTCTTCAAACTCAACCTTAAATTGATGGAAATTCAACATTTAAGAGAATCGATAGAAAATTAAGGTTTTTAATAGTAATCTACAGGATAATTCAAAATCAAAGTTCAACAAACATGGTTGATTATGGGTGAAAAATATGATTTTGCATAACACAACTACAACGTAGATTAAAAATTTGTTATTAGACGAACATGGCTGTAAATCAATTGAAAATCAACGTTCACAAAAGGCGATATAAAGAAAAGGATCCTAATAGTCATCTACAAAACAATCATAAATCAAAGTTCTCCAAACATGGTTGATTATGGGTGAAAAATAGAAGTTCACGTGACACAACTACAATGTAGTTTTAAAATATGGTGTTCGTCGAACTTGACCCTAAATTGATGGAAATTCAACATTCATGAAACGTGATAGAAAATAAAAGGTTCTTAATAGTCATATGCAACACAATCTAAAATCAAATTTCCCCAAACCTGGTTGATTATGGGTGAAAAATGGGAGTTCGCATGACGTAGTTGCAACGTAGCCTTAAAAAATCAAGTTATCGTCGAACTCAAAACTAAATTGATAAAAATTCATCAATGACGAAAAATGATAGAAAATAAATGTTCTTAATAGACATCCACAAGACAATCCTAAATCAAATTTTTCCAAACATTGTTGATTGTTGATGAAAAATAAGAGTTCATGTGACAGTTGCAATGTAGCCTTTAAATCAAGTTTTTTTTTAACTTGACATTAAATCGATGAAAATTCAAAATTCAAGAAAACTAATAGCAAATAAAGGTAATCGTCATCCACAATACCATCCTAAATCAAAGTTCTCCAAATATGGTTGATTGTGGGTGAAAAATGGGAGTTTGTATTATACAACTGCAATGTAGCCTTTAAATCAGAATTTCATCGATTTAAATTCAACATTCATGGAAACCTATATAGAAAAGAGGTTTTTTAATAGTCATATACAACAAAATCCTAAATCAAAGTTCTCCAAACATGGTTAATTGTGGGTGAAAAATGGGAGTTCGCATAACAAAGCTGCAACATAGCCTTAAAATCAGGTTTTCATCAATTTGACATTAAATCGATGGAAATTCAACATTCCCGAAAACCGATAGAAAATAAATGTTCTTAATAGTCATCTACAACACAATCCTAAATCAAAGTTCTCCAAACATGGATGATTGTGGGTGAAAAATCAGAGTTTGTGTGACATAGCTGTAACGTAGCCTTAAAATTAAGTTTTATTCAATCTCGACATTAAATCGATGCAAATTCAACATTCACGAAAACAGATAGAAAATAAAGGTAATAGTCATCTACAACACAATCATAAATCAAAGTTATCCAAACATGGTTGATTTAGGGTAAAAACTGGGAGTTCGAGTCACACAGTTGCAACGTAGAGAGTTGCAATGTTGAAATTATGTTTTCATCAAACTCGACATAAAATCAAAGGAAATTCAACAATAATGAAAATAGATAGAAAATAAAGGTTCTTAATACTCATCTACAATAAAATCCTAAATCAAAGTTCTCAAAACATGGTTCATTGTGGCTGAAAAATGGGAGTTCATGTGACACAGCTGCAACATAGCCTTGAAATCAGGTTTTCGTCGATCTCAACATTAAATCAATGGTAATTCAACATTCACGAAAAATCGATAGAAAATAAAGGTTCTTAATAGTCATATACAACATAATTTTAAATCAAAGTTCTCCAAATATGGTTGATTGTAGGTGAAAAATGGGAGTTAACGTGACACAGCTGCAATGTAGCCTTAATATCGTGTTTTTCTTCAAACTCAACATAAAATTGATAGAAAATAAAGGTTTTTAATAGTCATTTACAACACAATCCTAAATCAAAGTTATCCAAACATGGTTGATTGTGGGTGAAAAATGGGTGTTTGTGTGACACAACTGCAACGTATTCTTAAAATCAAGTTTTCGTCAAACTCGACATTTAATTGATAAAAAATAAAGGTTTTTAATAGTCATCTACAACTTGATCCTAAATCAAACTTATCAAAATATGGTTGATTGTGGGTTGTAAATGAGAGTGCGCATGACATAGCTGCAATGTAGCCGAAAACTCTGGTTTTTATTAAATTAATAATTAAATTGAAAAAAATTCAACATTCACGAAAATTGATAGAAAATAAAAGTTCTTAATAGTCATCTATAATGCAATTCTAAATCAAAGTTATCGAAACATGGATGATTGTGGGTGAAAAATGGAACTTCGAGTGACACAATTAGAAGATAGCTTTAAAATCACGTTTTCATTGAACTCAACATTAAATCGATGGAAATTCAGCATTCACCAAAATTGATAAAAAATAAAGATTCTTAATAGTCATCTACAACACAATCCTAAATCAAAGTTATCCAAACATGGATTATTGTGGGTGAGAAAAAAGAGTTCGCATAACACAGGTGCAACGAAGCCTTAAAATAAGAATTTCGTCGAACTCAAAACTTAATCAAAGCAAATTCAACATTTTCATAAACCAATAGACAATAAAGTTTCTAAATAGTCATCTACAACATAATCCTAAATCAAATTTCTCCAAACATGGTTGATTGTGGGTGAAAAATGGGAGTTCGAATGAGACAATTGCAATGTAGCCTTAAATTCAGGTTTTCGCCGAACTCAACATTAAATCTATTCAAATTCAACATTCACGAAATCTGATACATAATAAAGGTTCTTAATAGTCATCTACAACACAATTCTAAATCAAGGTTATCCAAACATGGTTGATTGTGGGATAAAAATGGGAGTTCATGATAATTAGGTTTTTACCGAACTCGACATTAAATCGATGAAAATTGTACATTCACAAAAACAATTAGAAAATAAAGGTTCTTAGTAAGTATGTACAACACAATCATAAATCAAAGTTCTCCAAACAGGGATGTTTGTGCATGGAAGTGTGCAATATAAACTTAAAATGAATTTTTTGTCGAACCCGACATTAAATCGATGGAAATTGAACATTCACTAAAATCGATAGAAAATAAAGGTTCTTAATTGTCATCTACAACACAATACTAAATCAAAGTTCTCCAAACATGGCTGATTGTGGGTTAAAAATGGGAGTTCGGGTGACACAACTACAACATAGCATTAAAATCAAGTTTTCTTCGACCTGGACATTAAATTGATGGAAATTAAACGTTCATGAAAACCGATAGAAATAAAGTTTCTAAAGAATTATTCATCTACAACAAAATCTGAAATTAAAGGTCACCAAACAGTTGATTCTGGGTGAAAAATGGGAGTTCGCATGACAAAACTACAACGTAGCCTTAATATCAAGTTTTCGTCAAACACGACATTTAATTGACGAAAATTAAACATTCATGAAAACCAAAAGTAAATAAATGTTCTTAATAATCATCTAGAATACAATCTTAAATCAAAATTTACCAAACATGGTTGATTGTGGGTGAAAAATTGGAGTTCGAGTGACAAAGTTGCAACGTAGCCTTAAAATAAGATTTTCATCAAACTTGACATTAAATCAATGGAAATTCAACGTTCACGAAAACCAATAGAAAATAAAGGTTCTTAATAGTCATCTCCAACACAAGCCTAATTTAAAGTTCTCTAAACATGGTTGATTGTGGGTAAAAAATGGGAGTTCGCATGAATAATCGGCACCGTAGCCTTAAAAATTAGGTTTTCGTCGAAATCGACAATAAATTGATGGAAATTCAACTTTCACAAAAATCAATAGAAAAAAAAGGTTCTTAATAGATCTACAGCATAATCCTAAATCAAGTTTCTCCAAACATGGCTGATTATGGGTGAAAAATAGGATTTTGTGTGGCACATCTGCAATGTAGCATTAAAATTAGGTTTTCGTCGAACTCAACATTAAATCGATGGGAATAGAATATTCACAAAAATTAATTTTAAGGCTACATTGTAGATGTGTAACACAAAATCCCAATATTCACCCACAATCATCCATGTTTGGAGAATTTTAAATGAGGATTGGGTTGTAGATGACTATTAAGAAACTTTATTTTTTATTGGTTTTTGTGAATGTTGAATTTCCATCGATTTAATGATGAGTTCGATGAAAACGTTATTTTAACGCTATGTTGTAGCTATGTCATGCAAATTTCCAATGATTTAATGTTGAGTTGAACGAAAACCTGATTTTAAGGATACGTTGAACATCTGTTATGCAAACTCCCATTATTCACCCATAATCAACTATGTTTGGAGAATGTTTATTTAGGATTGTATTGTAGATGACTACTAAGAAACTTTATTTTCTATCGGTTTTCATGAATAATCTATTTCCATTGATTTAATGTCGAGTTTGTCCAAAACTTTATTTTAAGGCTACATTGCAGCTGTGTCACGTGAAGTCCCATTTTTCTCCCACAATCAACAATGTTTTTAGAACATTGATTTGAGATTGTGTTATAGATGACTTTTAAGAACCTTTATTTTCTATCTATTTTCATGAATGTTGAATTTCCCTCAATTAAATGTCAAGTTTTATGAAAATGTGATTTTAAGGCTACGTTGTAGTTTTGTCACGCATACTCCCATTTTTCACCCACAATCAATCATGTTTGGAGAATTTTTAATTTAGGATTGTGTTGTAGATGACTTTTAAGAACCTTTATTTTCTATCAATTTTCATGAATGTTGAATTTTCATTGATTTCATGTCAATTTTGATGAAAACTTGATCTTAAGGCTTCATTCTAGTTGTGTCACCTAAATTAACATTTATCAACCATGTTTGGCGAATTTTTATTTAGGTTTGTGTTGTAGATGACTATTAGGAACCTTTATTTTCTATCGATTTTCGTGAATATTGAATTTCCTTTGATTTAAGATACGTTGCAGCTTTGTCACTCGAACTCCCATTTTTCACCCACAATCAACCATGTTTCGATAAATACGATTTAGTATTGTGTTGTAGATGAATATTAAGAACCTATATTTTCTATTGGATTTCGTGAATGTTGAATTTTAATCAATTAAATGTTGAGTTCGATGAAAACCTAATTTTAAGGCTACGTTGCTAATTTGTAACACGAACATCCATTTTTTACCCACAAACAACCATGTTTGGAGAACTTTGATTTAGGATTGTATTGAATATGACTATTATGAACCTTAATTTTCTTTCATTTTTTGTGAATGTTGAATTTCTGTCAAGTTAATGTCAAATTTAATGAAAACCTAATTTTAAGGCTATATTGCAGTTGTCTCACATGAAATCCCATTTTTCACCCACAATCAACCATGTTTGGAGTACTTTGACTTATTATTGTGTTTTAGATGACTATTAAAAATCTTTATTTTCTATTGGTTTTCGTGAATGTTCAATTTCCATCGATTTAATGTCGAGTTCGATGAAAAGCTGATTTCAAGGCTACCTTGCAGAAGTGTTATGCGAACTCACATTTTTCACCCATAATCAACAATACTTGGAGAAGTTTGATTTAGGATTGTGTTGTAGATGACTACTAAGAACTTTTATTTTTTTATCCAGCTTCCTAAATGTTGGATTTCCATCGATTTAATGTTGAATTTCACTTAAAACTTGATTATAAGGCCATGTTGTAGTTGTGTCACATAGCATTAAAATCATATTTTCGTCGAACTCGACATTTAATCGATGGAAATTCAACATTCACGAAAAAACTGATAGAAAATGGAAGTTCTAATTAGTCATCTACAACACAATCCTAAATCAAAGCTCTCCAAACATGGTTGATTGTAGGTGAAAAATGGGAGTTTACATGACAAAGCTACAACATAGCCTTAAAATCAGGTTTGAGTCGAACTCGACATTAAATCGATGGAAATTAAATATTCATGAAAGATTCTTATTGGTCATCTACAACATAATCCTATATTAAATTTCTGCAAACATGGTTTATTACTGGTGAAAATGGGAGTTCACATGACACATCTGCAATGTAGCCTTAAAATAAAGTTTTCGCCGTACTCGACATTAAATCGATGGAAAATAAATGTTCTTAATAGTCATCTAGAACATAATACTAAATAGAATTTCTTCAAACATGGCTGATACTAGGTGAAAAATGGGAGTCCATGTGTCACATCTGCAATGTAGCCTTAAAATTCTGTTTTTGTCTAACTCCACATTAAATCGATTGAAATTCAACATTCACGAAAACTGATAGAAAATAAATATTCTTAATAGTCATCTAGAACATAATACTAAATCAAAGTTCTGAAAACATGATTGATTGTGGGTGAAAAATTGGAATTCGAGTGACATAGCTACAATATAGTATTAAAATCAGGTTTTCGTCGAACTCGACAGTAAATTGAACGAAATTGAACATTCACAAAAAACCGATCGAAAATCAAGATTTCTTAATATTCATCTACAACACAATCTTAAATCAAACTTCTTAAAACATGGTTGATTGTGTGTGAAATATTGGAGTTCGTGTGACGCAACTAAAACGTACCCTTAAAATCAGGTTTTCGTCGAACTCAACATTAAATCGAAGGAAATTGAACATTCACAAAAATCAATATGAGATAAATGTTTTTAATAATCATTTACAGCACAATCCTAAATCAAACTTCTTCAAACAATCTATTTTTTCTCCCACAATCAACCAAGTATGGAGAACTTTTATTTAGGATTGTGTTGTAGATTACTATTAAGAATGTTTACTTTCCATTAGTTTTCGTGAATGTTGACTTTTCATCGATGTATTGATGAGTTTCATGAAAACTTGATTTTAAGGCCACATTGTAGCTATGTCACGTGAACTCCCATATTTCACCCACAATCAACCATGTTTGGAAAACTTTTATTTAGGATTCAGTTGTAGATGACTATTAAGAATGTTTATTTTCTATTGGTTTTTCGTGAATGTTGAATTTCCATCGATTTAATGTCGAGTTAGTCAGAAACTTAATTTTAAGCCTACGTAGCATCTTTGTCACACGAACTCCCAATTTTCACCCACAATCAAGCATGCTTGGAGAATTTTGATTTAGGATTGTGTTGTAGATGACTATTAAGTACTTTTATTTTCTACCGTTTTCGTGAATTTTGATTTTTCGTCGATTTCACATGAGTTCGATTAAAACATAATTTGAAAGCTACATTGCAGCAACATTGTTTATTGTGGGTGAAAATGCAAGTTCACGGGACACAACTGCAACATAGCCTTAAAACCAGGCTTTTATCAACTCGACATTAAATAGACGAAAATTCAATATTTACGAAAAGTGATCTAAAATAAAGGTTCTTAATAATCATCTACAACATAATCCAAAATCAAAGTTATCCAAAGATGGTTGATTGTGGGTGAAAAATGGGAGTTCGCATAAAAAATCTGCAACATAGTTTCAAAACCAGGTTTTTGTCAACTCGACATTTAATCGATGGAAATTCAACATTCATGAAAACCAATAGAAAATAAGGTTCTTAATAGATATCTACAACATAATTGTAAATGAATGTTCTCCAAACATGATGTATTGTGGATGAGAAATGAGAGTACATGTGACAGCTACAAAATAGCCTTAAAATTAGGTTTTCGATGAACTCAACATTAAATCAATTTAAATTTAACATTCAGGAAAATCGATAGAAAATAAAGGTTCATAGAAGTCATATACAACATAATACTAAATTAAATTACTCCAAACATGGTTGATTGTGGGTGAAAAGTGAGAGTTCACGTGATAAATGCAACATAGCCTCAAAATCAGGTTTTCATCGAACTCGAAATTCAACTGACAAAAATTCATAAAAAACAAAAATCTTCTTGATAGTCATTTACAACACAATCCGAAATCAAAGTTCTCCAAATATTGCTGATTATTGGTGAAAAATGGGCGTTGGCGCGACAAATTTGCAACGTAGCCTTAAAATTATGTTTTTGTCAAACTTGACATTAAATTGATTGAAACTCAACATTCACAAAATTGATAGAAAATAAAGGTTCTTAATAGTCATCTACAACACAATCCTAAATCAAAGTTCTCCAAACATGATTGATTATGGATGAAAAATGGGAGTTCGCGTGAAACAGCAGCAATGTAGCCTTAAAATAAGGTTTTCGTTGAATTCTACATTTAATCATTAGAAAATCAACAATTACGAAATCCAATAGAAAATAAAGGTTCTTAATTCATCATTCAAAAATAATAAAGGTTTTTAATAGTCATCTACAACATAATCCTAAATGAAAATTCTCTAAACATGGTTGATCATGCGTAAAAAATGGGAGTTCATGTGACACATCTAAAAAGTACGCTTAAAATGAGGTTTTCATCGAACTCAACATTAAATCGATGGAATTTGAACATTCACAAAAACTAATTTAAAATAAAGGTTCTTAATAGTCATCTACAACACAATACTAAATCAAAGTACTCCAAACATGGATGTTTGTGGGTGAGAAATGAGGATTCGCGTGACACAACTACAACATAGTGTTAATATCAGGTTTTCATCGAACTCGACATGAAATCGATGGAAATTCAACATTCACTAAAATTGATAGAAAATAATGGTTTTTAATAGTTGGGTATGTGCACGATCATGATGGGCCAAAAAGTGGCGATATGTAAGCCATATGATGGCCCATGTGGTTGACAAGTTTTTTTTATCAAAAATTGATGAAACGAAAAGGGTTTTTAGAGAAGATTCTCAACTTTCCACCAATATAAATTATTCTTTACTTTGAATTTAATAAATAATTATTATTCATTTTCTATTAGAATTACGAATAAAGTCTTGATTGATAGGCTGTCTGAAAAAATCTATAACTTTGAAATAGTATCACATTTTTTGAATCTGAAACATGTGTCACATTCTATGCTTCGCATACTATAGGATTTAAAAAAATAAAATGAATTGAATGAATCTTTGACCAAGTTAAGGTGGTTAGACAAATGAGATTTTATATTTTTTAAAAGTTGTAATAAAAAAATCATAATTAATTATTTACTTGGAAAAAACTTATAGAACATAAAAGTTCTTAATAGTCATCTACAACACAATACTAAATCAAAATACTCCAAACATGGCAGATTGTGGGTTGAAAATGGATGTATGCGTGACATGGGTGCAACATAGCCTTAAAATCATGTTTTTCGTTGAACTCGATATTAAATCGTTGGATTTTCAACATTCTCGAAAGTGATAGAAAATAAACGTTCTTAATAGTCATCTACAAAACAATCCTAAATCAAAATTCTCCAGACATAGTCGATTGTGGGCGAAAAATGGGAGTTCACATGACACATCTGCAATGTAGCCTTAAAATTAGGTTTTCGTCAAACTTGACATTAAATCGATGCAAATTCAACATTCATGAAAAGCTGATAGAAAATAAATGTTCTTAATAGTCATGTACAACACAATCCTAAATAAAGTTATACAAATACCAATAGAAAATAAAGGTTCTTAATTGTCATCAACAACACTATACTAAATCAAGTTATACAAATATGGTTGATTGTAGGTGAAAAATGGGAGTTCGGATCAGATAGCTGCAGCGTAGCCTTAAAATCAGGTTTTCGTTGAATTCGAGATAAAATCGATGGAAAAACAACATTCACAAAAACCAATAGAAAATAAAGGTTCTTAATAGTTATCTACAACACAATCCAAAATGAAAATTATCAAAATATAGTTGATTGTGCGTGAAAAATGGAAGTCTGCGTGACACAGCTGCAAGGTACCCTTTAAATCAGGTTTTTGTCGAACTCAACATTTGATCGATGGGAATTGAACATTCACAAATACAAATAAAAAATAAAGGTTCTTAAGATAATCATAAATCAAAGTTCTCCAAACATGGTTGATTATGCGTGAAAAATGGAACTTCACATGACACGTCTAAAATGTATCATTAAAATTATGTTTTCGTCGAACTCGACATTAAATCGATGGAAAATCCATATTCATAAAAATTGATAGAAAATAAACATTCTTCATATTCATCTAAAACACAATTGTAAATCAAATATCTCCAAATATTGTTGACTGTGGGTCAAAAATGGTAGTTCGCGTGACACAAATGCAATGTAGCCCTAAAATCATGTTTTCATCAATGAAAATTCAATATTCATGAAAAAAATAGAAATAAATGTTTTTAATAGTCATCTACAATATAATCCTAAATCAAACCTCTCCAAACATGGTTGATTGAGCATGAAAAATGGGATTTCGCGTGACACGACTGCAATGTAGCCTTAAAATTACGTTTTTGTCGAACTGGACATTAAGTTAGTGGAAATTCAACATTCACGAAAACTAATAAAAAATAAAAGATCTTAATAGTCATTTCCAACACAATACTAAATTAAAGTACTCCAAACATGGTTGATTGTGGGTGGAAAATGGAAGTTTGCATGACACAGGTGTAAGATAGTTTAAAAATCAGGTTTTCGTCGAACTCGACATTAAATCTCTTGATTTTCAACATTCTCGAAAGTAACAGAAAATAAACGTTCTTAATAGTCATTTACAACACAATCTTAAATCATTTTTTTCCAAACATGATTGATTGTGGGTGAAAAAAGGGAGTTTGTGTGATAAATCTGCAACGTAACCTTAAAATCAGATTTTCGTTCAACATTATATTATATCGATGGAAATTCTAAATTCATGAAAACCAATAGAAAATAAAGGTTCTTAATAGTCATCTAAAACAAAATCCTAAATCAAAGTTCTCCAAACATGGTTCATTAATCAAAGTTTTTGAATGTTGAATTTCCGTCGATTTAATGTTGAGTTCAATGAAAATTTGATTTTAAGGCTACGTTACAGCTGTGTCATACAAACTCTCATTTTTCACCCACAATCAACCATGTTTGGAGTACTTTGATTTAGTACAAACTTAGTTGATTATGGGTGAAAAATGGGTGTTCGCATCAGATAGCTATAATGTAGCCTAAAAATCAATATTTTTTCAATCTTGACCTTAAATCGACAGAAATTCAACATTCACGAAAGTTGATATAAAATAAAGGTTCTTGATATTCATCTATAACACAATTCTAAATCAAAACTATCTAAACATGCTTGATTGTATGTGAAAAATGGGAGCTCGTGTGACACAACTGCATTGTGGCCTTAAAATCAAGTTTTCATTGAACTCGACAATAAATAGATGGAAATTCAACATTCACAAAAAACAATAGAAAATATAATGGTTTCTAATATCTACAACACAATCCTACATCAAAGTTCTTGAAACATGGTTAATTGTAGGTCAAAAATGGGAGTTCGTGGGCCACAACTGCAATGTAGTCTTGAAATTACTTTTTCGTCGAACTCAACATTGAATCGATGCAAATTCAACATTCACGAAAACCAATAGAAAATAAAAGTTCTTAATAGTCATCAACAAACACAATCCTAAATCAAAGTTCTCAAACACATGGTTGATTGTGGGTGAAATATGGGAGCTCACGTGACATAGTTGTAATGTAGCCTTAAACTCAACTTTTTCATCGAACTCGACATTAAATCGATGGAAATTCAACAATCATGAAAATTGATAGAAAATAAATATTCTTAATTGTCATATACAACATAATACTAAATGAAAGTTGTCCAAAATGGTTGGTTGTGGGTGAAAAATGGGAGTTCGCATGACACATCTGCAACGTAGCATTCAAATTAGATTTTCGTCAAACTACACATTAAATCAAAGGAAATTCAACATTCACAAAAACCGATAGAAAATAAAGGTTCTTAATAGTCACCTACAACACAATCCTAAAACAAATTTCTCAAAACATGGTGGATTGTTGGTTGAAAATGGGAATTTGCATAACTCAACTTTTATTTAGGATTGTGTTGTAGAAAATAAAAGGTTCTTAATAGTCATCTACAACACAATCCTAAATCAAACTTCTCCAAGTATTGTTGATTACGGTTGAAAAATGGGAGTTCGCATAACACATCTGCTAGGTAGCCTTGAAATTAGGTTTTCATCTAACTCGACGTTAAATCTATGGAAATTGAACATTCATGAAAACTGATAGAAATAATTGTTTTTAATAGTCATCTACATTAGAATACTAAATCAAAGTACTCCAAACATGGTTGATTGTGGGTGAAAAATGGGAGTTTATGTGAGACAGCTGTAACATAGCCTTAAAATTAGGTTTTCATGAAATTTGACATTAAATCGACAGAAATTCAATATTCACAAAAAACAAATGAAAATTAAGGTTCTTCTGGAAGAACTAGGAACAAAAATCTCTTCTTTTTTCCACCTGACTCTTTGGTCGAGTGCCCTTTTCCGACCCTTCTTGCCCAATCGGAAGGAACAACTAATGCATTCCACTTCTCAAATCAAGGTATGTGGTTGGGTGGTGACCCCTGGATGCTGAAAGCATCCTTGGAAAGATCTCGTAGTTCCTACGGGGTGGAGATGATGGGGTTGGTCCATGGCATGACTTTTCCTTCTGCCCCATTTTTGGGGCTAAAAAGGGTTGAACAGAGATAGTACATAAAGTTGTTTGCAACGGCCAACTTGATCTCTTCTCTAGGAATCAGATCCCTAGGAGATCCGCCAACTCCAACTATGGGCCATGTACGATCCATACTAGATCTAACCAACTACCCACCCTACCTTCTCTACGTTCTTAACAGTCTATCTTCGTGTCAATAGAGTTTTTGATTGGCATGTTACGGTCCTTCCCCCCATTACTCATAAAAAGTAAGCCACTGGTTCAGGTAAAAAATACTAACATTACTGCCTAGACAATCAGACATCCAACTCGTAATCGCAAGGACCCAACTGAAAAAACAAAGCTCCACCAACTAAACTATATCCCCATAGATGGCCAAATGAAGCAGACAACAATCCTACTACATAGTGCATAATGGGTGGCCTATCTTGGGCTTGAACCAAAGACCTCACTCGTGAAGTAAATCATCTCACCTATGATTAGATGAGAATGAGTTCTGTCTTCATTCATGAGCGACTCATCCTTCCTGAACACGATGTGCAATTTTCCATTGTATTGAGCTCTCCAAGTGTACTAGTTTCCCATCCTTCTTCTTCGATCCTCCTAACCCAATCTCAGACACTCCAACATCCTTTTTCAATCCTGCTTCTCTCATCGTTCATTAGGAGACGAATACAGATAATATCCAAAAAATTATTTCTATAATCATTTCAAATCTCCCCATGCTTATATGAGAGATATCAGAGTCATTTATGTAATTTCTAATGTTACACCATCGAAAGAACATTTTTTATTTTTCAATGTCAAGTTCGACGAAAACCTAATTTTAGTGCTACATTGCAAATGTGCCACACAAAATCCCATTTTTCACCCATAATAAACCATGTTTGGAGAATGTTGATATAGGATTATGGTGTAGATGAATATTAAGAACCTTTGTTTTCTATTGGTTTTTGTGAAAGTTGAATTTCCATCAATTTAATGTCAAATTCGACAAAAACCTAATTTTAAGGCTACGTTGCAACTTTGTCACACGAACTCCCTTTTTTCACCCACAATCAACAATGTTTGAAGAAGTTTGATTTAGGATTGTGTTGTACATGATTATTAAGAACATTTATTTCCTATCGGTTTTTGTGAATGTTCAATTTCCTTCGATTTAATGTCAAGTTCGACGAAAACCTGATTTTAAGGCTATGTTGCGGCTGTGTCACACAAACTCCAATTTTTCACCCACAATCAACCATGTTTTCAGAAGTTTGATTTAGCATTGTAATGTAGATGACTATTAAGAACCTTTATTTCGTATCGATTTTTGTGAATGTTCAATTTCATTTTTTTTAATGTCGAGTTCGACGAAAACCTGATTTTAAGACTACGTTGCAGCTGTGTCACTCGAACTCCGATTTTTCACCCACAATCAACCATGTTTGGAAAACTTTGATTCAAAATTGTATTATAGATAATTATTAAGAACATTTATTTACTATTGGTTTCTGTGAATGTTGAATTTTTGTCAATTAAATGTCATGTTCAACGAAAACTTGATATTAAGGCTACATTGTAGTTTTATCATGCGAGCTCCCATTTTTCACCCACAATCAAAAATGTTTCATGGACTTTAATTTTTTATTTTGTTGTAGATGACTATTACTTAGAACCTTCATTTTCTATCGGTTTCAATGAATGTTTAATTTCCATCGATTTAATGTCCAGGTCGAAGAAGAATTGATTTTAATGCTATGTTGCAGTTGTGTCGCCCGAACTCCCATTTTTAACCCACAATCAACCATGTTTGGAGAACTTTTATTTATGATTGTGTTGTAGATGACTATTAAACACCTTTATTTTTTATCGAATTTTGTGAATGTTGAATTTCCATTGATTTAATATCAAGTTCGGCAAAAACGTGATTTAAGGCTAGGTTGCAACTGAGTCATGCGAACTCCCATTTTTCACCCATAATCAACAATCTTTGGAGAACTTTGATTTAGGATTGTGTTGTAGATGATTATTAAAAACATTTATTTCCTATCGGTTTTTGTGAATATTCATTTTCATTCGATTTAATGTCGAGTTCGACGAAAACCTAATTTTAAGGCTACGTTGCAGTTGTGTCACGTGAACTCCAATTTTTCACCCACAATCAACCATTTTTGCAGAAGTTTGATTTAAGATTGTGTTGTAGATGACTATTAAGGACCTTTATTTTCAATCGATTTTCATGAATGTTGAATTTCCATAGATTTAACGTCTAGTTCAATGAAAACCTAATTTTAAGGCTACGTTGTTGATTTGTTGCATGAACTCCCATTTTTCAGCAATAATCAACCATTTTTGAAGCACTTTTATTTAAGAACCTCTATTTTATATCGGTTTTCGTGAATGTTGAATTTCTGTTGATTTAATGTCGAGTTTGCCGAAAACCCTATTTCAGGGGGTTACATTGCAGTTGTGTCACGTGAACTCAAATTTTTCACTCAAAAACATCCATGTTTGGAGAAGTTTGATTTAGGATTTTTTTGTAGATGACTATTAAGACCTTTTATTTTCTATTGGTTTTCATGAAAGTTGAAATTCCATCAATTTTAATGTCGAGTTTGACAAAAGTCTTATATTAAGGCTATGTTATATCTATGTCAAGTGAAATCGCATTTTTCACTCGCAATCAACCATGTTTGGAGAACTTTGGTATAGGATTGTGTTGTAGATGGCTATTAAGAACCTTTATTTTCTATCGATTTTCATGAATGTTGAATTTTCGTGGATTTATTGTTGAGTTCTACGAAAACCTAATTTAAAGGCTACGTTGCAATTGTGTCACATGAACTCCCATTTTTAACCCAGAATGAACCATGTTTGGAGAACTTTGATTTAGGATTTTGTTGTTGATTAAGAAGCTTTATTTTCTATCACTTTTCGTAAATATTGCATTTTTCGTCGATTTAATGTCAAGTTCGATAAAAACCTGATTTTAAGGCTATGTTGCATTTGTGTCCCATGAACTCGCATTTTCACCCAGTATCAGCAGTATTTGGAGAACTTTGATTTATGTATTGTGTTGTAGATGACTATTAAAAGCCTTTATGTTATATTGATTTTTGTGAATGTTCAATTTCCATCAATTTTATTTAGGATTGTGTTGTAGATGACTATTAAGAACCTTTATTTTCTATCGATTTTATGAATGTCAAATTTCCTTCGATTTAACGTCGAGTTCGATGAAAACCTGATTTTAAGTCTATGTTGCAGCTGTGTCATGCAAACTCTCATTTTTCACCCACAATCAACCATGTTTGGAGAACTTTCATTTAGGATTGTGTTGTAGATGAGTACTAAGAACCTTTATTTTCTATTAGTTTTTGTGAATGTTGAATTTCCATAGATTTAATGTCTAGTTCAACGAAAACCTAATTTTAAGGCTACGTTGTTGATTTGTTGCATGAACTCCCATTTTTCAGCAATAATCAACCATTTTTGAAGCACTTTAATTTAAGAACCTCTATTTTATATCGGTTTTTGGTGAATGTTGAATTTCTGTTGATTTAATGTCGAGTTTGCCGAAAACCCTATTTTAGGGGGTTACATTGCAGTTGTGTCACGTGAACTCAATTTTTTCACTCAAAAACATCCATGTTTGGAGAAGTTTGATTTAGGATTTTTTTGTAGATGACTATTAAGACCTTTTATTTTCTATTGGTTTTCATGAAAGTTGAAATTCCATCAATTTTAATGTCGAGTTTGACAAAAGTCTTATAAGGCTACGTTATATCTATGTCGCGTGAAATCGTATTTTTCACCCGCAATCAACCATGTTTGGAGAACTTTGATATAGGATTGTGTTGTAGATGGCTATTAAGAACCTTTATTTTCTATCAGTTTTCGTGAATGTTGAATTTTCGTGGATTTATTGTTGAGTTCTACGAAAACCTAATTTAAAGGCTACGTTGCAATTGTGTCACATGAACTCCCATTTTTAACCCATAATGAACCATGTTTAAAAAATTGATTTTAAGACTACGTTGCAATTGTGTTAAGCAAACTACCATTTTTGGAAAACATTAATTTAGGACTGTGTTGTAGATGACTATTAAGAACATTTATTTTCTATGGGTATTCATTAATCTTGAATTTCCATCGATTTCATGTCGAGTTCGTCGAAAACCTAATTATAAGGATGCGTTGCAAAATATTCACACGAGCTTACATTTTTCCCCCACAATCAACCATATTTCGAATAATTTTATTTAGGATTGTGTTGTAGATGACTATTAAGAACCTTAATTTTCTATCAGTTTTCGTTAATGTTGAATTTCCATCAATTTAATGTTGAGTTGGATAAAAATTGGATTTTAAGACTACATTGTAACTGTGTTACGCGGAATCCCATTTTTCACCCACAATCAACCATGTACGGAGACCTTTGATTATTATTGTGTTGTAGATGACTATTAAGAACATTTATTTTCTATTAGTTTTTGTGAATCTTTAATTTCCATCGATTTAATGTTGAGTTTGACGAAAACTTGATTTGAATGCTACGTTTCAGCTACGTCATGCGAACTCCCATTTTTCACCCATAATGAACCATGTTTGGATAACATTGATTTACGATTGTGGTGTAAATGACTATTAAAAACCTTTATTTTTTATCGGTTTTCATGAATGTTGAATCTCCATCGATTTAATGTCGAGTTTCACAAAACCCTAATTTTAAGGCTATGTTGCATCTATGTCACGCGAACTCCCATTTTTCACCCACAATCAATCATTTTTGAAGAACTTTGATTTAACATTGTGTTGTAGATGACTCTTAAGAACCTTTATTTTCTATGGGTTTTCGAGAATGTTGAATTTCCACCGATTTAATGTCGAGTTCGACAAAAACCTGATTTTAAGGCTATGTTGCAACTATGTCACACAAACTCACATTTTTCATCTACAATCTACCGTGTTTGAAATACTTTGATTTAGTACTTGAATTTATGTTGATTTATTGTTGAGTTCGACGAAAATCTAATTTTAAGGCTATGTTGTAGCAGTGTCAGGCGAACTCCTATTTTCACCAACAATCAGCCATGTTTGAAGAAATTTGAATTAGGATTTTTTTCTAGATGACTATTAAATATGGACTTCAACAAAAACCTCATTTGAAGCCTATGGTGCAACTTGTCACACGAACTCCCATTTTTCACCAGCAATCAACTATGTTTGGAGTACTTTGATTTAGTATTGTGTCGTAGATGACTATTGGGAACCTTATTTTCTATCGGTTTCCATGAATATTGAATTTCCATCGATTTAATGTCGACTTTGGGGAAAACTTTATTTTGAGTTCGATGAAAACCTGTTTTTAAGGCTACGTTGCAGCTCTCTCATGCGAACCTCCATTTTTCACCCACAATCAACCATGTTTCGAGAACTTTGATTTAGTATTGTGTTGTAGGTGACTATTAAGAACCATTATTTTCTATTAGTTTCCGTGAGTATTCAATTTCCTTTGATTTAATGTCGAGTTCGACGAAAACCTAATTTTAAGGCTACGTTGGAGATGTGTGACATGAACTACCATTTTTCACACACAATCAACCATGTCTGGAGAAATTTGATTTAGGATTCTGTTGTAGATGACTATTAAGAACCTTTATTTTCTATTGCTTTTCGTGAATGTTGAATTTCCTTAAATTTAATGTCGAGTTTGATAAAAACTTATTTTGAAGGCTATGTTGCAGCTGTGTCACCTGAACTCCCATTTTTCACCAACAATGAACAATATTTGGAGAACTTTGATTTATGATTGTGTTGTAGATGACTATTAAGAACCTTTATTTTCTATGAATTTTTGTGAATGTTGAATTTCCTTTGATTTAATGTCGAGTTTGACGAAAACCTGATTTTTAGGCTATGTTGCAGCATTGTAACACGAACTCCCATTTTTCACCCACAATCAACCATATTTGGAGATGTTTCATTTAGGATTGTGTTCTAAATGACTATTAAAAATATTTACTTTCTATTAGTTTTCCTAAATGTTGAATTTCAATTGATTTAATGTTGAGTTTGACAAAATCCTCATTTTAAGGCTACGTTGCAATTGAGTCACGCAAACTCCCATTTTCAACCCACAATACAGCATGTTTGGAAATTTTTGATTTAGTATTTTGTTGTAGGTGACTATTAAGAACCTTTATATTCTATCAAATTTCATGAATGTTGAATTTCCATTGATTTAATGTGCAGCTCAATGAAAACCTAATTTTAATGCTACGTGGCAGATGTCTCAAGTGAGCTCCCATTTTTGACCTACAATCAACCATGTTTAAGATAACTTTCATTTTTGACAAAGCTGCAATGTAGCTTTAAATCAGGTTTTCATCGAATTTGACATTAAATTGAAGGAAATTCAACATTCACAAAAATCGATATAAAATAAAGGTTCCTAATAGTTCTCTAAACATGGTTGATAAATGGTAATTTATGTGACACAACTGGAATGTAGCCTAAAGATCAAGTTTTCATCAAACCTGACATTAAATCGATGAAAATTCAACATTCGTAAAAATCAATAGAAAATAAAGGTTCTTAATAGTCATCTACAACACAATCCTAAATCAAAGTTCTCCAAGCATGATAGATTGTGGGTGAAAAATGAAAGTACACGTAACAAAACTACAATGTAGCCTTAAAATCACATTTTTCGTCAAACTTGACATTTAATCGATGGAAATTCAACATTCACGAAAATCGATAGAAAATAAATGTTCTTAAATGTCATCTATAACACAATCCCAAATCAATGTTCTAAAAGCATGTTTAATTGTGGGAGAAAAATGGGAGTCGACGTGACACAGTGAAAAACGCAGCCTTAAAATAAGGTTTTGGACAAACTCGACATTAAATCAATTGAACAAATTCAACATTCATGAAAATCAATAGAAAATAAAGGTTCTTAATAGTCATCTACAACACAATCCTAAATCAAAGTTCTCCAAACATGTTTGGTTGTGGGTGAAAAATGGGAGTTCGCGTAACACAGGTGCAACGTAGGCTTAAAATCATGTTTTCGTTGAACTCAAAATTAAATCATTGGAAATTCCACATTCACTAAAATTGATAGAAAATAGAGGATCTTATTAGTCATCTTCAACTTAATCCTAGGTAAAAGTTCTTCCAACATGGTTGATTGTGGGTGAAAAATGGGAGTTCGCGTGACATAATTGCAATGTAGCATTAAAATTAGGTTTTTGTCAAAATCGATTAAAATTCAACATTTACAAAAACCAATAGAAAATAAAGGTTCTTAATATTCATCTACAACACAATTCTAAATCAAAGTTCTCCACACATGGTTGATTGTGGGTAAAAAAGGGGAGTTCCTATAACATAGCTACAACGTAGCCTTAAAATCATGTTTTTGTAAAACTTGACATTAAATCGAAGGAAATTCAATATTCACAATAATTGATAGAATATAAAGATTCCTAATAGTCATCTACAACATAATCCCAAATCAAAGTTCTCCAAATATGGTTCATTTTGGAAGAAAATAGGAGTCCACGTAAAACAGCTGCAAATAGCCTTAAAATCAAGTTTTTGTTCAACTTGACATAAATCGTTGGAAATTCAACATTCATGAAAACCAATAGAAAATAAAGGATCTTAATAGTCATCTACATCATAATCCTAAATCAAATTTCTCCAAACATGGTTGATTGAGGGTAAAACATGGGATTTTGTGTGACACATCTGCAATGTAGTCTTCAAATTAGGTTTTTATCGAACTTGACATTAAATTGATGAAAATTGAACATTCACAAAAATTAATAGAAAATAAAGGTTCATAATAGTCGTCTACAACACAATCCTAAATCTAAGTTCTCCAAACATTGTTGATTATGGGTGAAAAATGGGAGTTCGCGTGACAAATTTAGAAAGGTCACCTTAGAATCAGGTTTTCGTCAAACTCAACATTAAATTGATGGAAATTCAACATTCACAAAAACTAATACAAAATAAAGGTTCTTAATAGTCATCTACAACATAATCCTAAATCAAAATTCTCCAAACATGGTTGATTGTGGTCAAGAAATGGGAATTCAAGTCACACAGGTGCAACGTAGCCTTAAAATCAGGTTTTTGTTGAAGTCGACATTAGTCGTTGGAAATTCAAAATTCACAAAAATAGATAGAGAGAAAAGGTTCTTAATAGCCATCTACAAATTAATCCTAAATAAGAATTCTCCAAACATAGTTAGCTACAACACAATCCTAGATCAAAGTTGTCCAAACATGGTTGATTATGCATAGAATATGGGAGTTCACGTTACACAGCTGCAACTTAGCCTTAAAATGAGGTGTTCGTCGAACTCAATTGTAATGCCAATAATTTTGCACATGGGATAAAGACACAACCAACTTTTTTTTTAAGCCACAATATGCAAACCACTAATGATTGACAACCATGCATGAGCATGATATGTAAACTTTACACATTGAACTAGTTGCTCATGCAACTTCATTATAGATATGTTGCTCAGGAGCAGGAAGGGCGAATATTGAGAGCAGATGCACACATATCCTTTGCGCATACAGATGCACACATATCCTTTGCGCATACTTTAGGATGAAGCAGAGATGGTTCTAAACTTTTCGTTAGGCTAGGTATACAAACTTTCCACCCACTAACTTATTAACAAGTGCATAGGTTAATATTTGGTCAAATGCTAACATTATAACACAATAATGTTAGCAATGGGATGATTAGAACAAAGGTCATAAATTTTATGAATAACCTAAATTTAATACTTTACTATTATAATTGTAATATCTCTTACTTGAAAAAATACTTAGCTTCCCCTTAAGTTCGTCCTCGACATCACCCTAAACAATATTATTATTTACCCAACATTGATGGAAGCTTTTGCTATTAGTCTTTTCATTGAGATTAATGACAATTAGTATGAATACAACATTAAAACTAATATATTGTCATTAATATAATTATTATAAAAACTCAAAAATAGTATTAATATTATTATTACCTTATAATTTCCATATTATTATTAGTATTATTTTATAATATACAAGTCGCATTTATTAGCACTATTCGAACAACATCAATTATGTATTGTAATTATTATCCAAAATGATAATAATTATTTAAAATTACCTTTATGTAATTATTGAATTATCTAAATTTATTGTTTAAGTAATTGTTATGATAACAAAAATGATTTAAATTTATAAAAAGTAATTATTACAATAATAAATAATTAACTAAATTTACCATTTAAATAATTGTTACAATAATCAAGAATTATCTAAGTTTATCATTAAGTAATTATTAGAGTAACAAAGAATTATTTAAGTTTACCATAGGAATAATTATCACAATAATAAATAATTAATTAAATTTACCATTTCAGATAACCAAAAATTATTTAAATCTTCCATTTAAATAATTACTATGTAACAAAGAATAACTTAAATTTATCATATAAAAAATTATTGCAGTAATAAAGTAATTAATTAAATTTACTTTAAGATAATCAAAAATCATTTAGATTTATTAAATAATTTACCAAATAATTAATAGCCTCCTATTAATATTATCTTTAACTTCATTATTATAATAACTTTATTACTAATGAAAAAATCATTAAACAATGATATCTTATATCTTATAAATAGTTTCTAAATAAAAATATTACTTTCAATAGCCATTGTGTTTTTAAATGTGAAAAGAGCACATTTCTTCCATATTTACTAATTCAATACTAAATAAAAATTATTCTTTTTTATGAATGCTGCTATTATTATTTTTCTTTACCTTCTCCACATGTTTACTATTGCTTACTTCCCTAACTCTCCCATACAAAAAAATACGATGCATTTTAATAACCCAAAATTTAGTTATTCTTTTACATCCGTTTTAAACTTTACAAAAGATAGCTTTAAATTTTATATTGTTCTAAAATCCATATGACTGCCATCAACCCTAAGATTTAATAATCGCCCTAATTTTCGTTTGTTATGGTGCTCAGTTTTTTTTTTTTCTTATTTTTTTTTTTCACTCTTTTCTGAAGTTTCTAACCTAATTTTTTTCTTTTTTTCCGTTTAACACGCAGCAACACGAAAAATGGCGGCGACTACGGTTTGATTTTCTCTAGAGTCAACAATGGAAAGAAATTCCCATAGGATCACCAATGCTTGCGTTCTTTGTGATAGATCCATATTTTACTGTGTTCAGGCTGCGCAGGTGAGTGGAGCTGTAATAGATGCTACACAGATGCTGCACAAATATTTTTATTTTCTTTAGGTTTGTTTGATTCCTTAAAATATTTTACTGAGTATAAATTTTTTTTAATTGTTTTTTTTCATATCAGATGGTTTTCTTTCCCTTCTTTCCTTTCCTAGCCTTTATTTATTATGCCCAAGGTTGGGTAGCACTACGTAGGCATACCCGTTCATTTCCTTAAGATAGACACAAAAGGATATGACTAGAGGAGGTCTTATATATATTTTTAAAACCTTTGTTATTATATATATATATATTCTTCTGTGATTCTTTTATTTTACGTTAATAATTAAATTTGCTTGATTTCAATGGTATATACGTGTATTATTATATATATCTTACATTCAGGTTTCTTTTTGATAATTGTTGTATGATTCCACATCTACAAGTGCTCTGATGATTTTATTTGTCTTCCATCTAGTCTTTGATTACAGATTTGGGTGTATTCTCATGTCTCCAATGGAACACAACAGGAAGGAGAATAATATTTGTAAAGAAGGATCAAACTTTTACATGTATTAATTCCATCTTTGAGAATGAAACATTAATCAACCTCCAAGTATTGAATCTACTCTTATAAGAATTGAGTTTCATGTAATGGTCTAACTTTTATTTTGCAACATACTTGTTAGCTAGTGAAGTCTTACACCAATATGAAATGAAGAACTTCTCTCTTTTACTTTTCTAATAAGTTTTTGTTATTGTGAAGGCTAAATTTAGCTTCAAGTGGGAGAATGCTAGTTTTTGAAGTTAAAATTTAAGATTAAGAAACTTCTTTTCCGAATAGATGTTTCAACTTCCAATTTAGAAACATCTAGTTTGAATAGAAGCTTCCAGTATCTCATTCGAAAGCTTTCCCTCTTTTATAAATATGTCATTATTGATCTCTCTTTTAATATGTTGTTGAAAAAGAATTAATTTTCTGAGAAGAAGAATTAATTGCTGAATTGAAGCTTCTCATGTAAAAGAGATTTTATGAGATAATAAAAGCTATTGATCCTTGCCCCATGGTTTTTCCTCCACATTGGAGGTTTTCCACGTAATCTTTGTGTTCTTCGCAATATCTTATTTTGCTGTCTATTTTATTTACTGTGTTTATTTTTATTGCTGCTATTATTTTTAACATTTTGGCTTAAATTTCATAACAACTGGTATCAGAGTGCCAGGTTACTGGAAGATTTGGTGTGTGTAGGTTTTTTTTTTATTTCATTGAGTAGCATGGAGGTCACAACGAGTGACATGGAGAAGTTAAATGGGGCTAATTTTTGCCTTATGGAAATCCCAAATTGAGGATATATTAATTCTGAAAGATCAGTATTTGCCACTCGAAGGAATATCAAAGAAACCCACATCAATGGCAGATGAAGATTGGAAAAAGATGGATAGAAAGGCAATTGCAACCATCCGTCAATGCCTGACTAAGAATGTGTATTTTAATGTTGCAGGAGAGAAGACAGCAGCAGAACTATGGAAAAAGCTTCATGATCTATATGAGAAGAATACTGCATCAAATAAAGTTTTTCTGATGAAACAATTATACAATCTCAAAATGAAGGAGGGTGCTTAAGTAGCAGAACATTTAAATGAGTTCAACATAATTACTAGTCAGTTTGCTTTTGTTAAAATCACTTTGGATGATGAGATTAGAGCAATCTTATTAATGTGTTCAATGTCGGACAGCTGGGAGAATTTGATCGTAGCTATTAGCACTTCCGCACCTCGAGGAACTCTAAAGTTTGATGATGTCAGTAGCAATTTAATGAATGAGGATCTACGACGTAAATCAATGACAGAGAACCAGAGAGGAGAAGCCTTAGCCCTAGCTGATCGTGGTAAAAAATTTGATTAGAACTAACAAGGGCATTAAAAGTCAAGAGGAAGATCAAAATCAAGAATAGGCAAAATTACCTGTTATCATTGCGGAAAACCGGGACACATGAAAAGAGAATGTCGAATCTGGAAGCGAGAGCAAAAGGAACAAAAACCAGCAAGTGCAAATGAAGAAACTACTATTGTTGCATCAGATGGTGAGGTATTAATTACTGTTTCATATGAGGATGCATGTCTTTGTACTTCTAATCATGATATTGATTGGATTTTAGATTCTGGAGCCTCCTACCATGCTACCCCAAGCAGAGAAAATTTTATTTCTTATAAATCTGGTAATTTTGGTAAGGTTCGTTTGGGTAATAATAATTTATGTAGTATTGAGGGAGTGGGAGATGTTTTAATAAAAATAGAAGATGGTTGTAGTTTATTGCTTAAATAGGTTAGGCATGTACCACAACTTGGAATGAACTTAGTTTCAGTTGGAAAGCTAGATGATGAAGGCTGCCATATAGTATTTGGCAAGGGATGCTGGAAAATTGTAAAAGGTTCATTAGTTGTTGCAAAGGGGCAGGAAACAGGCACTCATTATACATTGAAATCGAAGCTACAAAAGTCAGATATTGCTATTGTTGCAAAGGAGTTTGCAGTAGATTTGTGGCACAAAAGACTTGGACACATGATAGAAAGAGGTCTTAAAATACTTGCTAATCAAAACCTTTTGCCTAGAATAAAAGGTACAGAATTTAAATTTTGTGAACATTGTATTATGGGTAGATAGAAAAGAGTGTCATTCTTAAGGAATAATTCAAAAAGAGATACAAAAATATTAGGTTTGGTGCATTCTGATGTTTGTGGCCCAATTAATATAAAATCACTGGGAGGGGCTACTTATTTCGTTACTTTTATTGATAATGCACTAAAAAAGGTGTGGAATTTCCCTATTAAAAGTAAGGATCGAGATTTAGATGTTTTTCAAAAATTTCATATGGCTGTTGAAAGGGAAACTAACAAACTTCTGAGATGTATTAGAACAAATAATGGTGGGGAGTATTGCTCCAAAGCCTTCAAAGAATATTGTAGTAAATATGGGATAAAGCATGTCAAAATAGTTCCTCTCACTCCACAACAAAATGGGACAGCTGAGAGAATGACTATTAAGAATCTTTATTAGGATTATGTTTTAAATGACTATCAAGAACCCTTATTTTCTATTAGTTTTCGTGAATCTTGAATTTCCATCGATTTAATGTCGAGTTTATTGAAAACATTAGTTTAAGGTTATTTTGAAACTGTGTCATGCGAACACCCATTTTTCACCCGCAATCAATCATGTTTGGAGAATTTTGATTTAGGATTGTGTTATAGATGACTATTAAAATATTTTTTTTCTATCAATTTTTGTGAATTTTAAATTTTCATTGATTTAATGTTGAGTTCCACAAAAACCTCTTTTTAAGGCTGAGTTATAGCTTTGTCACGTGAACTCCCATTTTTTCATTTATAATCAACCATGTTTCAGAAGATCTTTGTTTAGGATTGTGCTGGTAGATAACTATTAATAACGCTTAATTTCTAATGGCTTTTGTAAATGTTGGAATTTTCAAGGATTCACTGTTAAGTTTGAACAAATTGATGATTTCTGATGGCTACGCTATAAATTGTGTCATGCAATTTCATTTTCCATCCACAATCAACAATGTTTGGAGAACTTTGATTTAGGATTGTGTTGTAGATGACTATTAAGAATCTTTATTTTCTATTGGTTTTCGTGAATGTTCAATTTCATTCAATTTAATGTCGAGTTAGACAAAACCCTAATTTTAACGCT